>PVJL010001996.1:0-222293 GCA_004026885.1 Lyroderma lyra
CCCAAGCTCTCGTAGGAAACAGTGGGCCTCTCTACTAGGATGAATTTGGAAGGATAGAACAAAGCCACACAGGTCGGCATTTGGGAATTCCAGCCCCCGGCAGGCCTCCTGTTATTGGTGCTTCTGTGTGGTCCCCTGCCACACTGAATCGGGCTGGTCCTGAGACTCAGGACAAAGGGGCAAAAGTGACACCCTGCCTGTTTGGAGCCTGGGCTTTCAGGTGGTCTGACAGCTTCTACTTGTGTGAATTCTGGGACCCTGAGCAAACATGTAACGAGTCCTGCTGCCCGGCTGAGGCATTTTGTGAAGCATCACAGGGAGAGAGAAGCCCCGAGACTGCAGGAGTGAAGAGAGAGGCCCGCCCCGTGCCTCACCCCCGCTCAGTGCCTCACCCCCGCCCAGCCTTGTAGCCCACACGTGGGTGAAGCCCTCGTGGATGCTTCAGCCCCACCACTATCTGAGTGCAGCAGCATGAGACACCTCGAGGAGACCCGCAGACATAACCATCCTGCTGAGCTCCAGCCTGCCTTCAGCATTGTGACAGATAATAAAATGGCTGGTTTTCAGCCACTGAGTTTTGAGCTGGTTTGCTAGGCAGCAGAAGATAAGGAGCCAGGCAAGTTTAATCTTCTCCTGTCAGGTCGCCCACTTCCTGCTCCAGTTCCAGAACATCAATCCCAAAATTCCAAGAACCAAAGAGTCAAGGGGTGAGGAGGACAGATAGGATGGCAGAGAGGGCAGAGAAGACGACAAGATGTGCAGGCCCCGCATGGGGTGAGGCGGGAGGGAAAAGACCCGTTGGCGGGGGAGTCAAAGGATTTTAATATCCAGGAGAGTCAAAATTCAACTTGGAAGACTGTTCGTGCCACTGCTGTAAGCGCCCCACGTGTATTATTTTCTTCCAATTCTTAGTGAAGGCTACTGCCCACAAATTGCTTTGTATGAGTAGAATTTTTATAAAAATTAAGGAGCTGAATTCATGGCTGGACACTTCGTAAGGAAAAATTCAGAACTCCAAAGAGAAGGCTTCCTTTCATGTAGGTAGGTGGACTTGACTTGGCCTTGGCCTAGTGAGTTGCCTTGGGCATCAGACTGTGGACAGATGTGAGCTGCACCACTCCTGAACGGAAGATTCTAGAGACACTGCATGTTTCCTCCAGGCCTTTTGTTCTGTGCCCTCTGCCATGAGAAGGGCATGTCCCCTAAAGGAGCTGCTCCTTGTCTGGGGCCCTAAATGAGAAGACACAGGAACCTGTACTCCAGCCGCAGCTTGCAGCAGAGCTGCAGTAGCCAAACCACCGCCAATGACCCAGAACATGAGCAGGAAAGAAACATTTGTAAATATTTGTTGTTGTCAGCTACTAAGATTTTCAGGTTGTCACACAGTATAATCTAGCAAAAGCCAACTAATATGAAACCAAACTATAGAAGTTTCCAGAGGGTAGAAAAATCTGATAACCTGCAAAGGGTCCAATGAATGTCAGACTTCAGACTTTTAGTGGGTAATGGAGCCTTACCTTCTACGTTGTCAGAGAGAATTATTACAGACTCTAAAATCTATAACTGATAAAACTATGAAGATATATGTGCAAGGATTTGGAAGCCTGCCATCCACGTGCTCCTCGTGAAATAACACAAGGGCTGTCTGCAAAGTACTCAGACATGTGATATGAAAAATAGAGGTGTTTGTGACTGGGTTTTTTCCCGACAGCCCTCGTATATGTATTCCATTATTTTTATCCTATCAAAGTGAGAAACAAAGTACTCTTTCCTGGTAGTGAGGTTATAGGAAAATAAGCATAGGAAAATATGTAAGTTCATTCCCTTCTGGAGAATTTAGCAAAGCATATCAAAAATCCTAAAAATGTTCCCAGCTTTTGATCCATCAAGTTCACGTGCAATCATTTATTTGAAGGGAATTAGCATCCATGTAGGCAAAGACACAGCTACATAAGACACGGCATGAAGCACTATATGTAACAGTAATGACTGGAGACAGTCTCATGTACGTACTGGGCAGGCGCTAATGATGTAGTATTCTACAATGATCTTTTAGAGTAAATAATTCATGATTGTCTTGCAAAATTTAAGAAAAGATACACAAGTGAAAAAGCAAGAATACTTTTTCTACCCCTATCCTTCAGCCACCGAGTTTCCTCCTTGAAGACACCTGACACCTGTTTCCCTTTCAGTCCTTCCAGAGAACTCTCGTGTGTGTTCTTTTACGGTAGCACATTGTCCACACTGCTCTGAGCATGATTTTTTACACTTAATCCTTTTGTTGTTGTTGTTGTTAGTTCCCTGAGCGGGGATCGAGCCCAGGCCGTGGTTGGGAGCGCCGAAGCCCAGCCACTACTCCACCAGGGAGCCCCCCCACTACCTCATTCTTTTAAACAACCACAGAATATTCCTTTGATGTGTGTCTCTTAATTTATACAGTCATTCTGAGATGATCACATATGTGGAAGACTTGTAGAAGAACATTTAATAACGTGGATAGACAGTCATGATTTTTTAAGTGAAACAAACCAACAAACCAACAGGAGATTACAAATTGGCTGAGAGCTAGAGTAGTCGACAGTCTACAAATAGTCTATTCCAAAGGACACGTACACATTCACATGAAAGCTTGGCATTTGCCATTACAAATTCCTGGAATGACACATCCCCTGTGCCCTTTGTCCTAGTGAGTTGGCTTTTGTAACCAGGGAAACAGCTCTGGTTCATGATCTAAAGAAATATTGGGGAGATAGTCCAGCTAAAGATAATGAGCAGGGTTACAGTGTTCTCTGGATAGTAGGCACTCTCGCTTGCTCGCTCTTTTTCTACTTTTCTTCTTTCAGTTTTATGACTGACAATATCAGCAGTTGGTTCTCATTTACATTGTCTGTAGGTTTTTGAAAGCGATGACAGGTACACAGGTAACCAACGCAGAGAGCTTGTTTGGTGACTTCATCCTCGTGTTTTCTGGACGGTCACACGTGGATACCGCGGGGGACATTTCTTCACTCCTTTGGCCCGCCCAGACAGCTTGGCTGAGCCTGGTGTCAGAGTGCACACCTGGCCTTCCCACCTCTTTGAAGGCAAATTTCCAGATCTCTTTGAGTGTCTGAGGGGCTTGCTTCTTGAAGCCCACTCCCCGATGTACTTGTGAGTGTTGATGGTGCATTCTCTGCTCACTACCTTGGTGATGTCAGAATGACACTTCTCTCCACCTTTCCTTGTGGGAGCCATCCTGCCAGGTCCATGTGGGAAAGGCTTGACAATAATTTTTTATTTTTATTTTTTTTAGTTAAATTTATTGGGGTGACATTGGTCAGCAAAAATTACATAGGTTCCAGGTGTACAATTCTATAGTGCATCCTCTATGTGTTGCATTATGGGTTCAGCACCCAGTCAGTTCTCTTTCCACCACCTTATATTTGGTGCCCGCTCCCTCCTCTCCCACTCCCTCCCTTCTCTCCCACCCCCTCTGTTTTTCTTTTCCATGCCTACCTATGATGCCAACCAGCACTGTAGTAGGAGCATCCAACCCCAGACGTCCTGCTGCCTGAAGTCAAGCCAGGAGTGGATTCACCACCACCTCCTTGCTTGCTAATAACTGAGTTAGAAATATGTCAGAGGAATGGACTGATCAATAAGAGTGCAGAGGCCTTTCAGTCCTGCAGAAACCAATCCTAATAGGATAAAACCGAGCTGGCGTCCCTGGGATCAGGCCCTAGAAATCCATCTGCCTGCTCCATCTCAGTCTCATTCTGGCTGGGTGCTGGACCCGCCCTGGGAAGCACTGACAAGAAGTGAGGAGTCTGGTTCAGACCCCAAGAGTGTGAAAATTCTGCCACAACTGGAACCTTCTCTCTGCTATCCACAGGTAGTGTTCATATTTGAATCAAGCATCCTTTAGAAATAAAAAATAACTTGTATTTTGCAATAATTCTAGATGTACAGAAAAGTTGCCAAGATACTATTGATAGTTCCTGTACACCCTCACCCAGTTCCCCCTAATCTTGTATTACCGTGGTACAATGTTAAAAACTCAGAAACCAACATTGTTACATTATTATTAACTGAATTCCAGCATGTATTTGGGTTTCACTAGTTTTTCACAAATGCCCCTTTTTTTTCCTCTTCCAGTATCCAATGTGGGACCCCACGACTGCATTTTGTCATGTTTCCTGAGTCTCCTCTGCTCTGTCACAGTTTCTTACACACCTTGTCTTTCACAGCCTTGACAGTTTTGGGGGGATCGGTCAGGCATGTTGGAGACTGTCCCTCAGTTTGGGTTTGCCTGGTGTTGCTTTCTCATGATTACACTCGGGTTAAGGGTTGTGAGAAGAATACCAGAGGTGAGGGGGCAGCCACATGACACCAACATGACTGATCTCTGGTCATGTGAACTTGGACCACATGGGTTGGGGGGCCTGCCAAGTTTCTCCATTCTAAAGTCACTATTTTTATCCCTTTTCAGACTTGATTCTTTGGAACAGTTACTAAGTCCAACCCACACTCGAGGGGAACTGAGCTCCGCCTCTGGGAAAGAAGAGTATTTCCATATATTATTTGGAATGCTTCTGTAAGGAAGATTTGTCCCTCCCTCCCTTATTTACATATTTATTCAATTGCTTATATATATAAAAGCATCCTTTAAATGAAAAACAATAAATACTCTTGTTTAAGTGAAGGGGTTGGGTCAGTACTATGCCTTTAGCAAAGCTGACTGTCCTCCTAACAGGTGTAAGCACAAGGACTAAAAAAAGACAGCTTCATGTCCACTTCATGTCCACGCTGCCATGTGTCAGCTACATCACCAAGGACGTGTCTCAATCTCCAACCAGTTTTCCCTTCTTGAAAATGGACATATTAAATACTAAAAATACTATTTTATAGAGGTGTAAAGATTCAATGACATAATTTAAATACATAGCATAGGGTGTAAAAATAGTTAATGCTAAATAAACATTAGCTGTTATTATTTAATTTTATTAAGAGGTACATATGTACATATGACTATTGAGTACACACACCCCCCCACACACACAGAATCAGTGGGTGATTATATCCTTAGTAATTTTTATTCTCTTTGCATATTTTGCACATTCTAAGTTTTCTATAATAAATATTTATCATTTTCCTAGTAAGGGAAAAATAATAAAACTTATTTTCCGGATTAATAACACCTGGCTCTGCTAAACGTGTGGGAAATGACTACTTTCTCATACCACTGCTGGGAAGAAAACTCGCTAAATCTGTTCTGAAGGGTGTCTTGGCATAAGTATCAGAGGCACTAAAATTTTGCAGACCATCTGACTAAGCAATTCCATTTCTAGCAATTTATCCAGATGAAAATACTGTACAGTATATATGCACAAAGTTTTATCCATATAAATGCTCAGTGTATCAATTATAAAAGCAGAAACTGGTAATAACTGAATTCTTTATGTGAATTATGGCCCCGTGTTGTCAAAAGATCATTTTGTAGAAGAGTGTTTAATGAAATTTTAAAAATGTTCATAATACATTTAAGGGACAAATGGCAGTTACAAAAATTATAGCCAGTGTAATTTTATTTTTGTAAAAGGTGAGCGTGTACACATACACACAGAATCAAGTTGTTTAAAAATATATCTAAATGCAACAGTATTGTCTCTGGGTAATTGGATCATAAGTGACTTCCTATTTTCTTATTGGGTTTATCTGTATTTTTCAGATTGCCTACAAGAAACTTAAGTTATTTTTGGATGTAGAAAAAGCCAATGCTGTTTTTAACAGGGTCATCATAGAGGATTTGGATAATACCAAGTATTACAATTCTACCACTTAGGACTAACCATTACTAACAACTGGTTCTAGCTCTTTCAGTTTTTTATATGAATTTGTGTATGATCTTTGTCATATATCTCTCTCTCCTACCTAATTTAGAATAATACCATATGTAAGGTTTGTCTTGTGCTTTTTTTTTTTTTTTTTTTTTTGCTTAACATTATACCATGAACATATCCCTAAGTCTTGAATACTTTTAAAAACATTTAAAAAACAAACAATAAATTTAATTTTAAACAGAAATTTACAAAAAAACCAAATGGACAAACTAACTAGTGGGCAGGTGTTTAGGGACTGATGTATAAAGATTCATTAGAAAGTGAACAAAGCAAGTTATAAAGCAGTAATATAGAATGATCATATAAAATGTTCACCAAGCACTTCATTTTGGTTATCTCTTAAAAAGAGGAATTATGGGGAAATGTTTGGAGCTTTAAATTTTAAAAATAGTGTATATATTATTATCTCTATGATCAGAGAAATACAGATTTTAAAACAAATAAAAGGCTGTGCAACATTCCACTATACCTTAAAATTCTCCTGTTGATGGACATTTAGATTGTTTCTACCTCTGCACTACTATAAAAAATGATAATGCCAGGATGAATATCTTTGATTTTCAAGCCTTTTTTTAAGCTCATTATATTCTATGATAAACTTGAAGGGAAATTCCCAGATATATTTATGTGTATTAATCTTAAAGGATTTTGCTTGAAACGTATGCTTGTATATAAAGAGCAACAGATTTAACTTTCTTAATAGAAATCAACAAGACCCCTTAGGAGTTTACGGCTTCCAATTTACTCAGAGAATTTCTCATGGGAAAAATGTACTCTTTTTGGAAATATATTCCAGTCTTATTTCAAAACAAAATTTTCAACCCCAATATAAATGTCAAAACCTGGCCTAATATACTACAAGAGAGAAATGGAGGTGCGAGATCTATGTTCTTGATTCATTAAGCTAATATGATGAGGGCCAATTCACTGGTGATATTCTAATATGGAACCGAGAAGAGAGACCATAAATAACAAAAATAAATAAACCTTTCCTCATACTTGCTTTTGGAAATGACTTTCCTATTTTATTTTATAATTCTTGTACACAGAAGCTGCATCGAATCCATTATGATGTAAGGCAATGAAGAGACACAAGTAGTTAAATAAACAAATAGAGTTTTGACTACCTACTTAATCTGTGTTTAACACTTCTTTGGCTCCTTGAACTTTTCAAGGCCTTGGTTTCCTTATCTGTAAAATCAGAAGTCTGGTGTGATCTCACAAAGGATTCTCTGATTTAAACTCTATCTTTTTCTGTAGCATTTACGTGAATGTTCACATTTCATGATAATTTCAGTACAGTCACTTTGGTTGGAGCCAGGCCTGGAGTCTACAGAACAGGAATATGCAGAGGCCTTCATTTACAGATGTGATGAGCGCTACCCAAAGAAAAGAGAACAAACCCCTTGGTATAGTTTGGGGCCAGCCGGTTAGTCAAGGACACTGTTTTTACATAGTTATTTTAACTAAGGTTGGCCTTCGAGAAATTACATTCAAGATGTAAGAATTTAGAGAAAATTGAAAATGCCCCAAAGAAAGGAACTTGGCTTCAGACAATGAATGCTTACCACTTTGAAATGAAGAAATAGGTGAAAAGTTTCGTGGAAGTTTTCTGAAATGTTTAAAGCCAGGTTTACCACTTTCTGGCTACCTTTCTCAATCTGAGATTTCTTACATGGAGAAAAGAAAATCCACTTCCTGTGATGTTTGGAAGAGTGGATGAGGAGTATACATAAAGCATCCAGCACAATGCCCGATGTCTGATAAGGGCTTAATGTAATTTAGCTCCCTTGGTCCAGTTAATCTACCAAGAACATAAAAGCCATCAGAAAAGAAGTAGTAATACATGCATAAATTGGTGAAGTTGGATGAATTGAAAAAAACATCATTGGCTTCCATAATGCCTCAATAATTTGTGTTTCAACATATAAAATCTGCTTTATATTTAAATACTAATTTAGAATATTTTTTTCTTTTTTATAATCTAAGGCTTGAGATTTCTATCATTATTGAATGTTTCTCTCCAGCTTTGATCCTATCAAATCTCCTAAAACTGTCCATGGCACTGGTGATTCGTGCTGACTTACCTGTTTAGAAACTCTGAAAAACAACAACAAAACAACAAAAAACAATGTACAGATTTGTGCAAGATAAGGTAATTTGTGGTTAGCAAGTTGAGATAAAATAAAAATCCTGTAAATAACATTCTGGGGTTGTATACACTGAGAGTGCGGGAAACCCGCCTGGCAAAGCTGCGAGATGGAGCCTTCCTGGGACCCTGGCCAAGGATTTACTTTAATCCTTACGAATTGTGCAATTTGAAAATTGAAGTTTGTACTTCACTTGTACTTAATAGCCGTTCCTTCAGCTGTGTGTATGCTTCTTTGTCGATGTTATTGATCCAAGGGCATGTTGTGCACTTACGGGGCAAGAACGGTATTCTTCCTTTTCAGAGAGGTGTCCAGCTCATCTATTTATGGAGTGCCATCAGCTGTGGCAACAGGCAGATGAAGTGCTTACTAAGACAAAACAAAAGAACAGCAACAACAAAACGAAAACCAAGCCCAGTGGTGAATAACGTTAACCATCTAATACCTATTATGTATCTTTGAAAGCTGGGCTCTTGCAAAGCAACAGCACCCCCAGGGATCTGCACTTGGCACCATGGAGCAAACTCTCCCTGTAGCAGACAGGATGGAGAAAGGAGCAGTCAGAGTGGATCAGGAAGGTGGAAGGGCACAGGACGAGCTCCTTCCTTGGGAAGCAGGCAGAGCACCATCTTTAGCTGGGCCCTTTCTCTGACCTGACCTCACCTGTCCCATCAATCTGTGACAGCCCCAAGAAAAGAAGGGTGGAAGAGGACACAGGAACAGGGCAAGCAATAGATGACAGTTGTTTGCCTGTGCCATTTCACAAAATATCATAGCTGGAAGGATCCTTAAAAACATTGCACTCCTTATTATTGGTTGAGGGGCCAGACAGAGAAGGGACCTTAGTCACAGAGCTGGCTCTAAAACCCAGCCAAGGTATTTTGATTTGCCTACGCTGCTTGGATGCATGTTCGTTGTAAGAACGATGGCCAGGGCTGCAGGTACCTTTCTACCCACATTTCTCACCCCTGGTGGTGCCCTGCACTCCCAAACCCTAAAGAATGCCCTCAGGTTGCCCTCCAGGTAGCCAACAGCCCAGGGCTCCATTTTCGCAGCATAGGGATGACAGACAGCTCTTGGAAAAGAGATTCCTTTAAACCAATTCCCATAAAAATTCTCACTGGTGCTTTATCTCCCGCATCTTCTCAGTAGGATTACTTTGGAGCCCAGATGAATTTCTAAATGTTAAATATGTAAGGCAGAATGAGGAAGGGGTTTTTATCTCTTGTAGGCCAGTCAGCCTGTGGGGCAGAATTAGTCATGGTCTTGCTCTATTTCAAGTCATAAAGCGTTCAGGATGCAAGGCCAACTGGTGAGTACCAGGGCAAAGGGGAAGAGATCCTCTGCCCTGGTTCCAGGTAGTGTGAGCTGTCCAGGCACTAACCCAGCAGAGCTCTCTGGAGTTGGGGCAGTGTTAGCCCTGGGTCATGTGTGCAATCTGGCTTTGGAAGTGGAAGACAGGACTTTTATGGCAGCCCCTGAAGCCGACTCAGGGCCGAGAATCCATGCTTTAGAGGGAGTACTTGACAGGCCATTTTGGTGAGGGATGATTTTTCCTAAATGGGATTATATTTAAGGAATAACAGAGTATACCACATCTAAAGATATGTCGATCTCCAAAAAAAAAAAAAAAGTATTTTAGGCATTTGTTGGAATTCCATCTAAGGTTATTTTCAAATTTAGCTTACAGCAGATAGTACTGGTATTTTATAGGTAGCTCTTATATTAGACAAGATCGTCTCTAACCTGGTTAGTAGGAAGAGAGGAGCAAATCCAGGAGGAAAGCAGCTGGGAAATGAAGCAGGTGTTTGTTAGAGCAGAGTGAACTGATGGGAATGTGGTGAAGGAAGAAATCGATGACCATGGCATAGGGACGCAAATCAAAGAAGAGCAGATGTGCAGCTAGGCAGGAGGTTAATTAGGAAAGAGAAGGGAGGAATAGTAGAAAGCAGATCTCAAGATGGAGACTGTTGCAGGACAAGTGACAAATACCATTCTTCCTATAGCTAGGACATCTGACAGTTCCTTGCCTTTCCCTTTTTTGTTTCCTCACTGTTAAGTGTTTCTTAAAGATTAGGACTAACTTTTCCTCTCACCCAGCACTTCCTCACTGCTTTGGGAATAGAAATTGTTCATATGATTTCAATTGCTGGAATACGGGTTAAATTAAGACTTGCATCTCTACCCTGGATCTCTTGTTTTTTCTCTAGTTGAGTTTCCTAGAGCTAATTACCCTGGACTGTTTAACAAACACAGTATTATATTTTTTGTGTATATTCCCAGACATAAAATGCTTTCTCTTCAAAATTTAGTTGTACCTCCCCAGCCAACTCTTCTCGCTCTGATGATCCCAATCCCTCAGAAAATCTCTTGGAGTCATGGTCAGATTATTCCATGATGCTGATGTCAGTGTTTTCTTTAAGTTTTGTGGTAAGGTCTTAATTTGTGCCTTTCTGGTTAATTTGTATTATTCTTTGTGGTGGCGACTTATTCCATTAAGGGCTCATTTTCTTCTGTTTCTGCCCAGTACGTGGTTAATTGATAGTGTTTCCTAGACAATAAGCAAACATTTTAAACAGTGTCAATAAACTAAATTGGTGTACAAAGAAAAATTTGACATTTTTGTTTGTTGGAAGAGCAAAACCCACGAAATGGAAGATGTGAACAGCTGAGCAGGACGAAGTCTCACACGTCTTTGGAAACATAACCATGTATTAAAAAAACACACACACTTCCATTAAAAAAAATCCATGGGTTAACAGGGGAGGGGATGGGGGAATAGGGAAGGGGAATCAAATAGATGGTGATGAAAAGAGAACTGACTCTGAGTGGTGAACACATAATGCAACACATGGGTGCTACACAGTAGAATTGTACACTTGGAACTTACATAATTTTTGCTGACCAATGTCACCCCCGTAAATTTAACAATAAAAAGTATCTATGATTTTCTTTCAAGGTACTACATAGTAACTATAGATATTAATATATTCCAAAAGTTCTAGAGGGTAATAAAAGTAATAATATTTATATAGCTCTTTATATTACAAAGATTAATGTAATTGTTTTATTTAATACTTTGAATAACTTAAGGTGTTATTCTCATTTTAGAGTTGAAGACACTAAGAATCAAAGGGCATGACCTGTAAGAAGCAAAGCCAAAATCTAACCTCTGGTGGGATATCTTTCTAGCTGCGACAGAAACAAACTGTGGAAAGACTGGCACCAGTCATTCTGAATACTCAAAAGATGCTAGAGATCCTTCTTAGGATAAACTCTTTTCGTGCAATGTGACAGGCCTTTTCCTTAAAAGCACACAAGATGGTCACCAGCTGAAGTTTGCTGAATGAAAAGGATAAGCATGAACATGGTTAAAAACACCCACCAGGACCCAGACTGAATGGATTTGGGGGAAGGGAGGTAAAAGGTAGAAAACTAAGTCTGGCATTATCTAGCTCTCTAACACAGGTATGAGTATTTTTCTTGCAAAAAGAAGTAAGTTTCCTCTTAGGCCACTGTAAAGAAATCAAGTAAATTTCTAGTAAAAGTATACTCATGTATTTGGTAAACTGTAACGTCTGAATCATTTCTCATTATGGCCTTTTTAGATTTCCTGCACTGGATGGTTACACATGTCTGCTGAGAAGGTGATGTCTTCCCTGGAAGTATAGCAGCCTTGACTAAAATAAGTAAGATTCATAGATAGAGGCCAGTGGGTAGCAGGAAAGAATAATTTTTAGATTTCCTAGAGTGTATTTGTAGTTCTAGGTTAAATACCACCACCTCATGCCTTCAGTTGTGCATATTATTTGACAACTTGCTTCTCAACTGTAATACATGGGAAGCCATTTAAAAATATACTGTCTTTCAGTAATCTGTTGCTACATAACTAATCATTCCAAAACGTAGTGGCTTAAAATAATAATGACTCATTATTTCTCATAAGTTTGTGGGTTGACTGGGCTCAGCTGGGCAGTTATCCTGTTGTACCTGATGCGAGTTGGGGACACTCATCTGGCTATTCAGCTGGTGGCTGCACTGAGTGGGAAGGTCCAAGAAGGCTTTACTCACATGACTGGTCCCTCGGTGCTACTCCAGTGACCACTTTCTCTCCATGTGGTATCTTATCATCTGGAAGTCTAGCCTAAGCTTCTTTACAGCTTGGTGGCTGGCTTCCCCAGAGAGAGAAGGCAGGAGTCACCAGGCCTTTCAAGGCCTAGACCCAGAAATGGCACAGAGACACCTCTGATGCATTCTATTTGTCTAAGGAAGTCCCAGGTCACAAGGCGGGGAGGAGAGAGGGAGACTTCACCTTTTGATAAAGGGAGAGGCAGAGTATCATTGCAAAAGGCACATGTGATGGGAGAAATTGCTGCAGTCATTGATGGAAATAATCTACTGTACTCTTTCAAACATAAGCACCATTAAAAGTAATAAAAGCAGAGGAGTTCCCTGGTGGTGTAGTGGCTAGGCTTCGGCACTCTCAATGCTGCAGCCTGGGTTTGATTCCCAGCCAGGGAACCACCACCAAAAAAAAAAAAAAAAAAAAAAAAAATTTAAATAAATAAATAAACAAACAAAAGAAAGCAGAATGGTAGTTCAAAGAAAGTAAAAGAATTTAAACATTCAAATAATTACCATTCATTATTTTATTAATTGTTTCTCTCTCTTTTGATCATTAGTTTAAGTTTGGTCTTGGGCCTTTTCACTTTTTTAAACCTACAACACAAACTATTGTGATAGCCTGGATTGAGGTTTTAAGAAAAGTTCGTATCTTGTAGCTTAAATATTGTAAAAAGTCAGAGAAATGCTCTGATAAATTGAAAGAAAAAGAATCTTACAGCTTCAAAGTAAAATTGTAAAGAAGTTTTCAAGAATAAGCATCTAGCTGTTCAGATTGGAAAACATTTTTTTGTTAAAGTTTTTCTGTTTGTAAAACTTCGCAACCCAAGGCAGAAAAAGGAATAGTTGTCATGTCAGCTGTTCATTTGTTCCAACTGATGGAAATTAAATAAGTTCTGGAATTTACATATGAATCTGACAGTTGTTCTTACCCAAATACAAAATGTTAGACAATGGTCTAAGAGTTGAGTTAAACAGAAATAAGGAGACAGAAATATTTTCTAACTTTTATTAAAATAAGCTAAAGAACATATTCAGGTTAAGTCATATAGAGAAATATAGCCATCAAAGTATTTAATCCCATACTAGGTTTTCGAAATATCTTAAGCTAAATTAAAAAATATGTACTTATATAGCTAACATAATACAACTAAAAAGGCTTTATAATGAATTGTTTCTTGTAGCTAATTGCTATTGTGCCAATTACCAAATGTTAATTAATATATGGCTATAATTTCATGATTCAAAATAGACCTGTTTCTATATTACTATATTCTATAATAGTAAGTAGACACATAACATCTTCAATGTGACAATATTAAGAGAAATAAATATGGGTAACTAGTGTATACAACAGAAAGGAAAAATTTCAGCTTTATAAACATAAGCCATTTATATGTCTGTTAAGTAGAAGACCAATTCTCAGCTTGAGTAAATTACAGGTTAATTTATAAAGTTGACTGAACTGGAGTCCCTGCTGCTGAAATAGAAAACAAGTATAATTCAGATATATTTGCGGAATTCCATTAGTTATTTACTGAAATTACTAAAAGTTTTATTGAAGTTAGAAATGCACTAAATATTCTTTGCTTTAATGGTTATCTTAAATTAACATTTTATAGCATAGTGTCATTTCCAAGCTAATTAGAGTTAGAATAAACCATCAAAGAATGATTATATATTATTCTGCATTTTAAAAGCTCACTTGTTTTGTTTACCTTAAAATTTGGTGATAATTAGCTTTAAAATCCACTTTAACTTATAACATTTGTCTGCAAACTATTTACTTGATAGAACTGGTAGGAACTAGTGTGTTTGTGTGAAAGAAATAGAAAGAGAGAGAGAGAGAGGAGAGATAGAGATAGAGATAGAGATAGAGAGATAGAGAGAAAGAGATAGAGAGATAGAGAGAGAGATAGAGATAGAGATCTCCTAGCTCCTGGCTAAATCATAAACACCAAAATTTACTTTGGTATTGTTAATGGAAAACCATCTCTAGAAAGCCTCTTCTAGTAGCAGATATGTCCAGGACTCAAATACCAGGTGCTGTAGAGAATCACAGAACTTTAAAGCTGACAGGAGATGGAGGGTGGGTGGGTGTCTTAGATCATCTAGCTTATTTACTCTCTTAGGTAATAATGAGAAAATGAATGCACAGAAAAGTTATACGTAGTGACAAGGCTACACAGAGTTGCAAGCCAGGCCTAAAACCCAGTGTCCAAACTTCCAGATCAAATAATATTTCTATTATTCTCTAAACTACCATGCTTAAAGACTTTTAGTTGTCTACTAAAACAAGAATAAAGTTGTTTAGTTGATTTTAATTGAAAACAAACACATACACACATATCAAGAACGTTAACTCGTGACATTTTCTCTTTATGTCTTAATTATATGCACTAAAAATTTTGTATATTTTCAAGTCAGCTAGTATCTTATACCGATTCCTCAATCTTTTCAAGATTTTACTGTTTTATGGAATTTTAGGATCATTCCTCTTCTGGTAGTATGTTTTAATTTTTAAAAATGCAGAGGGGGCAGAATGATCAGAAATCATTGGTGGTGACAAATGACTAAGAACTTGCCATCTTTTTGAAAAAATTGTTAATTCTATGGCAAGCTAAAGAACCATAAAACATTTTCATAATAAAAAAATGTCAAAATAACTTAGTAATTTTCTAATGTCTTGTAGTTTGGGAAATATACAAAAGGCAGTGATAGAACTAACTTGGAAGAGGGAACATCTGTCTACTCTCTACTCATCTCTTCAATCCCTGCCTGATAACTTTATTTTTTCACCCTTTTCTCAACCACCTCCTTAATCCAAAGCATTCAAAAGCCTCTTGAACACAACTTCTTAATGATTCAGTCTAGTTAAAATAATCAAAAAGTGACCCTCTAAAAGCGCTTTGTGGTTGGGGCAAGATGGAACAATTAATACCTTCAAATATCACCAGGACTGAAATGGAGACCAAAGCCAGAGTGCAAGCAAATAGGCTCACACAGGGCTAATTAAATGTCCTTTTCTGTGGTGTATTTCCATCTTCCCCAAGCAGCAGGGGTACTAAGAAGAAGGAAAGTCTGCATTTTTAACTCTCTGTAAAGTGCTCTGCAAACAAACAAAAGAAAACAAAACTGCTTGGAGATTCTCAAGCACATGTGAGGGAAGCTGGGGGAAACCAGGGCATGAAGAGGCCATACTGATGCGGAGAAAAGGGAGTGTCCAGGTGCCGTCACTCACCATGACGGCGCAGTATTTGGACAGCATCAAAAGACCTATATAAATAAAAAAGCTTGAAAAGCCAGAAACTATAGAGGATTATGAAGGACGCACATGGGTATAGAATTGTGTGGGTTTCTGTGAAGAGCCTGGGGCAAGACTATTTGTTGGAGATAAGCTTTACAAGTCTTTATTTAATTTGGGCACTAGACCCCGAAGTGCAACTGTCTTCCAAGTGGCCCAGGAATGCTGGGGAGTCTGAGAAGTACAGAGGTGAGAAGTGAGCACTGAAAACAGGACAGCGTTGCAGTTGGGAGATCTGTGCGCCTGAGTGATGCAGGCAGCAACCGTGCTTGGTGGCCCGGTCTCTCAGGGAAGCTCAAGCATGCACATGTCATCGGGAGAGTACGTTTCTTCGTGGCAATATGCTTGCAGCACAACAGTTTTCTCAGCATTAGATGCTTTGTCCTCTCCAGTGGTACCTAAGTGATGATCTAAGGAAAAACTGCAAAATGCTAGTTTGAATTAATTCTTAAATGTAAGCAAAAATAAGAGAAGATAGTCAGCCTACTAAACCCTACCAAAAACTCCACTGTTGTTTGAGGCGCGGGTATAATTAAGCAAAATGGGAAACGAAGTCTTGTGTTGTCTTAATTTCTGCATGTGCGTGTGTGTATTATACATAGTATAATATACTACAAATCTAGGAGACCTGGAATAGCACGAATGGTTTGGCAATAAGAAGGCTTCCACAATAAAAACACAATGAAAGCTAAAAAGAAATCTTTCAGCAAAGTTCCCTTTTATCTTTCATATCTCATTTTTCTTGTACCCATGGTACCATCTTATTAAAAATGCAAGGAACATACACATCTGAAGAGGCACATTCTTGATAATAAGATGAAAATAACAAGTCCCTAGTAGCACATATTCACACTCAGAATGTTACATGGCCAAATAAGCCCACTTAGAATGTCCGTCAAGTGAGCAAGGAACTATTGCTTAGACGCTACAATTCCTCAGTAAAGAGGTGCTTCCCAATAACTGAATGAGAGTCTCTGGAAGTTTACACAGCCAGATTTATAAATGCAATAAACTTTTAGAGATGAACATAAGATGTTCAATTTATGCTTCCTGTCTGGTGCCAGATACAAGGAATTTCTGGAATTATCTGTATTTGCAAAATTTGACAATGTTCAGATGAGCACAGCAAACCTCGTGCATTATTCTTACATATCCAAGACAAAAGGCACCTGCTATGATGCTTCAAAATCTATAATTATAAATATATGCATGTGTGTATACATACACACACATATACATATATATACATACACACATATGTATGTATGTCTGTAGGTATGTTGGTCAAGTTTACTTGGAAAAACATCCCAATGTAAACTGGGTTCACATATTGAGGTACTTTGTTTGTTTGTTTCTTTTTTTGGGTAAGAGACACAATATGAAGCTAACTGAAAGATAATCTTCCTGCTCTCAGTAATGTTTGTAAACCTGACCTGATCATCATGCACAAGTTAAGGGCCGCACAAGTTCATAGAAGTTACGGATGCAAATGTTAGAAAGAAATGGTTGATAAACTAGAACTTATACCCAGGAGGATCGATTTAGGTACTGAGATGATTTAGCCAGGAGAAAAGGATAAGAAACCGTGATGTACCAAAGACAGCATTAGCATCAGCAGTCAATTATTCCAGCCTGTTATGATGGCGGTAATTCCTTGCAGTTCATCCACTATTTGCTATGTAAATGTATGGAATTTTTCTCTAGCTACTTTTAAAAATAGAATTGTGAATGTCTCATAACACAGAGAAAGTAGAGTCTGCCCTGGAATCAAGGAAGGAGCCTAGATGACATTTCAAGTTTCCCTTCCACTAATATAAAACCACAGAATAAAATACCAGCATTACTTAACAGACCTGGTTATAATAAAAGTGAATTAAAATGCAGAAACATGTCCTTTACACAGACAACAGCTAGGCAAACTATTTAATTGCTCTAAGACATTATAAGGCCAACTGAAGCAAGATAATATATGTAAATCTTTTTCATAAATCAAAGTATAAACCCACAAATTCTCAATATAAGTTATCTCAAGAAGGGCTGTTCTGATGAAATTGAAAATGTCTCCTCCATATGTGCAGTTTCAGACTTTATAACATTTAAAGAAAATGTCCTAAAAGATAAAGTTGGCATGTAAAAAGCACAAGCAGAGGAATCAGTAATGATCAGAGCAAAACAATTCTAGAAAGGCATCCTAATTTTTATGTGGCTCATTTGCATTTGAAACACTGAGAATTCCTATCTCTTGTACAAGAATGTGTACATATTAAATTACTTTCCACTTGAAAGAACATTTTCCTAAATGTTTGGAAGATGATCAAATTTTAACTGGAGGACTTGTTTTCTTCCATCAGGTGTGGGGGAGATGTAGCTTCCTGGTATGAGAGGCAACAGTTGATTCTAATAGCAGAACAAGACAAAAATAAGAAAGTAAATTGAAACAATTCCTATTTGTACAGTTTGATTTAAAGGTGGTTAACAATAAAAAGGATACATATGGTACACAAAGATGTCAAAAGACATCAATTTAAAAATTAAGCAGGGTTATCTTTCCAAAAATTGTGATATTCTGATACTTGAAAATTAGGTTCTCTTACTTATTCTAGGATTCTCATGACGTACTATGATTTATATGAATATAAAAATTTCTGAATTTCTAGTCAGTGTTTAAAAGACAGATGCTCATGAGTTATTAAATGATAATTCCAAGAATCTACATTCTGCCCATCTCAAATTTTTAATTTTAGGATGTGGCAGGAGAGTGAACATTTGAAACCTCTTTATTATCTTTATTAACTTTAAAAAATATTTAGTCTTAAGGAATTTGTTGGTTATCTCTTCAGCTATCTAGAAATTAGTATCAATAATAGGTACTAATTTGAATTCACAAAATGAAACCACATTGAATGAAAAGACATTTCTCAATTTTTAGTTTATTTTCTGATATGGTAAAATGTCTAGGGAGGAGGTGCATGCTCAGAAGGAAAACCAGGACTTGAAAGACATCATTTTCCTCTTGGCCTTGCTCTCTAGAACCTTCCCCCAGTGGAGAAGAAGTTTAGGCATCCTCTCATGGTGGGTGCTCCAGAGGGGCTACCACACAGAGGTGGACAGAAAGAAGCTGACTAAGGACAGAGAAAATGACATCATCTTTATAAAGATGATAATCTAGGTGCATGCTGCTCTGTGTGTTTCTTTCCTTTTGGTGGTCCTGGATCTTTGGGAAGGTCTTCTGTAAAGTCCCTGATCTTTATCACCTAGACTAGCATCTTAAGGCCTGAGGAGCACAGTTGTGAGCTGGAGATGTACATGGAGAGCAGTATCCACACCCGCTCTGAGGTGAGTGTGGCAGAACGTAAATCAGCAACAAAGAGGCAAAGGGCTCAGTGCCACTGTCCCACCCTCCCAGGCCAAGGTGAGGAATCTTGTGAGATCTTTTCAAGGGGACAGTGTTTTTACACACAATTCATACTGTATTTCATACTGCTGCCACATACTTATTTAAACAAAACCTTTTTTATTTTGGTTAAGTAAACTGCATTGGGCTTAACTTGCAAACATGTAACTAATAGTAAAAGGTAAAATGGTCTGTATAATAAAAATTTGGAGATTCAGAGAATTTGGATACACAGAAATCATCTTAACATTTTTTCTTATTTAGTTTGATCTTTCTCTCCAAACAAACTTCTATTTTAACCATCAAATGGTTGGGGAAAAAAAAAAAAAAAAAAAAAAAGACTGCTTTCTTCCTTTATGGTGACGTGATAATGAGAAGATAAATGACCAAAAAGTAGATCAAAGGTGGAAGATTAAATGCAAATGAAACATCTGTCAGTCTCTGATAAGTTAAAAATTACTATCTTGGCTTATTAATAAGCAGTGTTCATCTATTTACTTATTTGGATCGTATTTATTAAGTATCTTCTATGTGACAGATACTGTTTTAGGTGCTGGGGATACAAGATGAGGGGAATAAAACGCAAACAAACTTAATTCCATGGAGTTTATGTTTTAACCTGCATGTTTTCTGAAAGCAAGTAAAGAGTAGTAGCCTAATAAACTGCAGAATCAATGTCATAATGTTCACCATATTTTTCTACGGTACTGGCACATTTGAGGATAGGATTTGGTTCTCAGGTGTCTGAATTTCATCCCTTTGTATCTGGCCCTTGCCTTTGAGGAAAAAATCTAAGAAAGGCAGACTTAGGTGCCTGTCCCAGGTGAAAAGACCCAAGAGTCAAGTTTCCTTTAATGTGCATCTGGAGGCTACAGAAAGGTACTGGGATTCCTCTGCAACGCAGTCTGGTTAAACTCAGTCCTGCTGTAATTGGAGTTTTATGAAGCTGTTGTATTTTGGGTACATAATCTGGCAGGTGGGATATTCAATCAGTGTAACAAAAGAGTTGTGCAATAATCTAATTTGAGTATATCTGGAATAAGATTTTATAACAGTCTGGACATTTTCATAGTTTTGATTGTATTACATCAATCATCAGTATTTATTAGGTAAAGAAATACAACTAAACCAGTGCAAAGATAACGTCTTGGTGTCTACCTAGTCTCGCTCTGAAAGGTAGAAAAAGGAAAAAAAATAATTTTTATAGCACTTTAACTTCTGAATGAAGGTACCTGCTGACGCCTTCTATTTTTTCCTTCATTACGTGCTTTTCTTTTCATCTGGTCCTCTCGGAAAGAATCAAAGTAGGGGCTCTCCAGGAGTTGGGCACAGGTTAATCTGTCATCCGGATTCATCTTCAGACACTCCTTTGGGAGATAAACAAAGAAGGTATTAAAGAAGGGCCTATTTTGTTACTGTGCCCCAAAACTCTGAATAATAACTTGATGGAGCAAATATGAATTTATAAATTCTTCAAGGTTGCATATGAGTATTATTCAGTACTTAACAACTTGTTAATAACTGTGGTAGTCTTATTTCTTCATAACTTCATCTGGTTTCTGCCTCCATAATTCCACTTAAGTGGCTCTTGCTATTCACACCTTTGACCTCTACTTCCATATTTTGCATTCTCATCTCAATAGAGTTAGATACTACTGACCACGCACTTCCTGAAACTTTCCCTTTGGCTTCTCTATGCCTCATTCTCATTCCTCCTGCTTCCTGGTCACTCCTTTTCAAACCAACCTTTCCTCATTTACCTTCTTCTCCACAATGGTTGCAATGAAATTCTTCAAGGCTCAATCCTAGGTTCCCCTTTCTTTTCATCTGTTCTACATTTCTAGCTAATCTGACTGATGCTCAGTGTTTACCAGAGGCTTCCACTTCTGGTCCAGACCTCTCTCTTGAACTCCAGACCTACTTAATATCTCTCTGTTTTGTCTCAAGGGCACAGTTATGGGTTGAACTGTGCCCCCTCAAACATTTGTTGAAGTCTTAACTCCCAGTACCTCATAGTGTGACCTTGTTTGGAAATAGGGTCTTTGCAGATGTAATTAGTTAACATGAGGTCATCCTGTAGTAGGGTGGGACCTACTTCAAGAGGGAAGAAAATGCAAAGACAGACACACGGAGCACACACCATGTGAAGACAGAGGCCCAAGCCCAAGAATGCCTGGGACTACCAGAAGTTAGACGAGGCCAGGAAGGATCCTTCCCTAGAAGCTTTAGAGAAAGCATGACCCCACCAACACCTTGATTTTTAGACTTCTACTCTCCATAATTGTAAGAATAAATTTCTGTTCCTAGTACTTCGCTATGATAGTCCAAGGACATGAATTCAGGCACCTCCTCTTTACCACTCTCCTCTACTTCACTTCCCAGATCTAAATCATCAAGTCCTATCAGTTTTATTTCAATTATATCATCAATTTATTTCTTTGTATGGACTTTCAATCTATTGCATTATAGTCTCTCATTAAATATAGATGAGCTTTTTTTAAAAGAGCATTTTTAGAGTCTCAGAAAAGACTGTTAGGGGGTTCCCTGGTGGTGTAGTGGCTAGATTTCAGTGCTGCAACCTGGGTTCGATTCCCAGCCAGGGAACTACCTAAAAAAGAAAAGAAAAGAAAAGAAAATACTGTTAAAGCAGAGCTCCTTCATGGGGCTGGGCCTGGGGCTGGAACAATGTCCTGCTGGATTAGTTTTAGGTGCACTGAGAAGAACTGGTGGAGTTGAGGCCTCTGAGTTCTTGACTGCCTGATTAATAACTTTCTGCATACCAAGAGGCTGATGAGTTCCCAGAGATGCTCTGTGAACCAAGTGCTTCCAACCTGGGAAAGGTTTTAAAGATGAGGGACAAGAAACTGGAACTACAAAATCCAAGTCAGGATCCTTTTCTTGAAACTTCAAATATCATAGAAAGCCCTTTAACAAAATTTCCAACTGTCTACTGTCTTCTTCTTGATGATCAAATAAAACTGGTATAGTGATAAGTTCTGGCTATAAAAACTAGTGAGCAATATAAAAGTACTGTACACATTGTCTCATTTTAAACCTAATGAACAGAACACAAAAGATCTGCCATATACAGGTCACTGCATGCCACCACTGACCTTGGCAGTGTCATTGGCTGGCACTTCACCCACTTGAGCAGTTCCCTGTCTAGATTGCAACCTCACCCCGTGGGATAACTACTTGCTATGGTTGTTTGTAATTGTTTTGAAGGATGTCTCAATTGCAATTAATGAAAGAAAGCCTACTTTGAACTAACAAGGACATAGGGTATGGCCCACGGAATAGCACAATCCTTGATGCACTTGGGTCTCAGGTCCAACATTATGTGTCTAAATCAAGTAGTTGAGTGATAAAACTAGCTTCAACCAGAATCCTGGGCAGGTTAAGAGAGCACTTCACCTTTGGAGGTGAGGATAGGGAGTTTATCTATACCTTGGAGTTTTCGAGCCCTGGGGCTGCCTTCCAGGAAATTTTGTTTCTCTCGGGTTAGCTCAAGGGGAAACCAGAGGAAAGCCTGGCCTCCACCTGAAAACAGGTTGGGCTTACAGTGCTTAACATGCTCCTCCATCTCCCCTCGCTTTGGCTATTGTTAAATTGTAGGTAGGTCTGAACAACCTGTCCAGAACAAGGTCAGAAAATTGTGCTCCCAGGACAGAGCCTGAAGACTTTCTGGTTAAGGTTGGTCAGGTCAGAGCAGTGAGGCAAGCAGAAGGCAGCTGAGGTCCATTGGATTAGTGGTTAGGGCAGTGTGAGAGCCCAAAGGTGTCAGGCTTGGAATCTCAGGAGAACTCAAGCTACAGGAATCCAGCACCCTGGATAGCACCTTGGCAGCAACTAGCACAAAGGCTGGTCTACAAAGTTGACTCTAGGTCATCCAGATAGCTCCCCATTCTAGGATCAACTGAGTTTCAAACTGGGCTACTTATCATATTCACCTAGGGGGGATGTTTAATGATGCAAATTCCAAGGTCCTATTTATAGAGATTCTGTTCTGCAATCTGAGGTTAGATTATGGAATGCGTATTTTTAGAAAGCTCCCAGGTTATTCTGTTTATAGCGCAAGAAAGATACCTTTACTGGTATCTCCAGCCCTATTCCACTAAGAGCTTTTAGTATTCACTTTGGATGGAAGAGTCACAGTTGGGCTCAGCTGATCAAGCATAAACGGTCATAGGTTAGAGTCTCCTACTTTTTATTAGGATTTGGCCTTTGTGTGACTATCTCTTTCAGACTAGTGCATGGGCTATATATGGTGTCTATTTGGCTCTGACTTTACCTGGTCTTCTAATTTTAAAAAATAATTAAAATTTTTATTTAACTCAATATATCTAAAATGTTATCGGGGGGTTCCCTGGTGGTGTAGTGGCTAGGCATCGGAGCTTTCAACGCTGCAGCCTGGGTTCAATTCCCAGGCAGGGAATCATAAAAAATAAAATTAAAAAATTGCTTGCTAAAATGTTATCAGTTCAACATGTAATTAATCTATTAAATTATTAATGGAATTTTTTTCCCTTTTTTAGTGATATCTAAAAATCTAGTACATCTGAATTCAAATTAACCATATTTCATGTGCTCAAGTAACATGTAGTGGCTACCATAATGGACAGTGCAGTTTTAGATCTTCACACTTGAGCAGTACACTCATCCTCATAATTTCCATAGTCTGAATAAACTTACTCAAATTTCCTAATGAATGCAAAAGAAGTAATGGTGTTCATCACAGCAAATTCTAATTATACTCTTTCATCTTCTACTAATTTTAATGGGTATGTCGGAAAGATCACTGCTTCAGTGATGACATCCTGCCTTGGCATTACATTTGCCCTACTGTCCACCCCTCCCAGAGTTACCAGCTTCAATCATTACAATTTGCAGTCAATAATCATTATACTAGATTGTTAAGTACCTTCATGAAATTCAAAGCCATGGGATGAGCATCTGAGAACTTTTCTTCAAGAGTTTCCTAGAAAACAAAATAAAGATTTTCAATGTTACATAACAATAAAGTAATGGTTATTTTGACTATATTAGTAATAATACAAATATGTTGAAGACAGACCCACAGTAGGTTACATAATTCTTTAAAAATATTTTAAATCATATTTTTTACATAATTTTATACTATGTAATGATTTAAAAGACAAAAAGTAGAGTTATTTTCTTAATTTCATTATGTCTTACAATTGATGCTTAGTAATGTGAGTTCCAAATGTCCTCTTCTGAAATCCTGCAACACTACTATAATATCTGTGCCTTACTTACAGGGATGCTTTGATCAAAGCACTAATGAAAATACATTGAACTACACGTGTAAGAGCACTATAGAAAGCAAAGAATGATGAACACAAAATTCAGAATAGTAAGGAGGGAAGAGGATGGGATTGAAGAAGAGCATGGGGGGAGTTTCAAGACAGAGTAGACTCTCCATTAACCGGAACTCAAGCAACCAGTACTCTCAAGCAACAAGCAAAGAAAGTGGAGAAATCATACTACATTTACTTGGCATGGCTGCCAGTTAACTGAGAACTGTAATGGTAATATTCTTCTTTAACTAGGCAGCAGGTACATGTGGATTTGTTGTATTTTATTCTTTAAATTACACATTCCTTTGTAATTCAACTTCTAGCTTGGTAATTCAACTTCTATTATATTCATTAAAAACTTTAATAAATGTAAGAAATCTAGTACATAAATCAAGGTATCATAGGAAATAAATTTAAAATGAAGAGGGTATATAGAGACAGTTAGGACCACTTGATCTCAGATTGTTCATATGAGCCATGAATCATGATCTGGCTTTACAGATTTTCCCATCCTTGCACCATTCTGGCACCAATACAACTTGAGTGTGGATGTACACCTCTCCTGATCATCCTTTCATTCTGTAGGCAGAGTGTAGACCATACAGAGGTTTAAAGATCATAGCCCAAACATGGGTAACACAGACAAGAAGTCAATGTCTGCACATAGTAAGAGGGTCAAGTAGTCATCAACACATGCCCAAAGAAAGGTGAAGCCCACAGTGAGAGTGTGGAGAGGAGCATGATTTTCATTTGGATAAAATGGGGATCATTTTGTAGGATGACCTCTCATGTAAACGTTGTGAAGAAATGGATTTTTTTGATTTGAGCTTTGTTTCACATGCTGAAAAGCAGAGAATGCATTTTTTTTTTTTCAAAATAAGGACGACTACAGCATGTACTGTTTATCAGAAAATAATTATTTCAGGAAAATGTACCCTAGTGTTTTGACTAAAATGATCAAGGTATTTATGTAAGGAACTAAATAATACTTTCCCTTCAAATTTAACATTCAATTAACCTTTGGACAGGAAAAGCATTCATAAGCATTCTTCTGATTTATTTTATAGAGCTTTTATATAGTTTCTTTGATCTATGTTAGTGTGTCATAAGGAAAAAAGGAGTCAAAAATACAAATATTAAAAAAACTACCCCTTTAAAGAAAATAGCAACACAAATAATAAAACATCCCAAATCAGGCGGTTACCATGTCTTCTGGTTCAGGAATACTGATGCCATGGAAAAACCGGTTACTTTTAAAGACAGATTGATGTCTTGGGATTAGTTTTCCTGTAAAACACAAACCACATGATTCAGAAGTTTGGTAAAAACAACATAGTGTTTAAATGGTTAACTTCTGAGGTCCAGATGTGAAAGAAATACTGAGCCTGACTGTTACTTCCAGTCTTGGGAGGAACAGGCCACTGCAAAACCACACCTTCTCAGGTAAGGTCATTTCTCCCATACAACTCTCTCTGCCACACAGCTTGGTTAGCCATTCGGTCCCCATCAAAAAGAGGTAAGGAAACGGTGAAGAGGACTTTACATACATCGTTGCATTTAATCTCAACAATCTCACAATGGTTGCTATTTTTTAATCTCCACTCTATCAATGAGAAGGATGAGGCTCAGAGGATTAATAACCTGTCTCTAAAGTCACATGGCGATTTAGTGACAGACCCAGGATTCAAACTCAGGTTTGTCTCATAGCTGCCTAATGTATATTTCCACAATCCTGTTAGAAAATCAATCAAACAAGATACACTTAAGGTGTGGCCTGTAGTAATACTCTACCCCACATTTTTCATGCTACAGAATTGTCCGGAGAATATGCTGAAACAAAACAGGAACTGCATTAGACCAGACACTACAATTCCCCTGCCCAGCACCCATGCTTCCAGGAGAGCCTATGGGAAGAAATTAATAAATACTCATCATATGTGTAGATGAATTACTTCCTTTGCATTCATGCTGCTGGAGTAAGGCAGCAGCTAACCTTTTGGGTTATATTCTCTTTCAGCGAGGCGGAAATACACACTGCTGAGGATGCTGACACATGATGAGAGAGAGAGCCTTTGAGCTCATTCCTATTCTGCATTTAACTAGTTGTATGACCTCAGGCCAACCACAGAAGCTCCCTGAGCCTCAGTTTCTCATTTCTAAAATAGGCACAATGAAAAATGTTACTTAACTGGGCTTTTCTTAAGACTAAAAGGGATGATGTGTGTTGTGTCAAAGTAATTTGTAAATTTTTAAATATGATACAAAGGAGCAGACTTGAGGGTTGCAACAAAGACTGGATAGCCTACAAAATCCAACATATTTACCACTTGGACCTTCATAGAAAACGTTTGCTGATTCCTTCTCTAGAGTAAAGGAAGAAAATCCTCTTTTATAGTGGACAGAAATGGCATTTGATTACATATCTCTTAAGAGTAAGCTCTATGTAGCTGACTCATATACTTAGCCCTATTTTAGCCAATACGGAAAGTAAATGTATAGTTTATTCTGTGGCTGAGTGGCTTGACTTGGAAAGGCATCTGGAAACTCCTCAGTGAGAGGAGAAATGGCTCTGCATACTGAGGGAAGGGTTGGGCTTTGGCTACAACCCAGAACAACCATCCTGTGTAGCACACTGGAGAGGCAAGAAAGCTCCTGCTGTTCATTACAATAACATGCCATTACATGACAACTTAGCAACTCCGTAAGCCATAAAATGTAACCCCTACCCAGGGTTCTGATTATCAGATAAAGCTGATCCACATCTGATTTTCCTGGCCAGAGGGGCTGGCCTGTCAGGAGCTCGGCAAAAACGCAACCAGTAGCCCATACGTCGACTGAAGAACCATACTGAGTATCTCCCACAAGAAGTTCAGGAGCTCGGTACCATCTTGTAGCAACATAATCAGTGTAGGCATCTCCTGGAACTGTAAATGTATCAGTCAGATGAGGTGGGTCACATTCTCCCAACATGTGAACTACTCCCAAGGGTAGGTCAGGCACTCAGTTCAGGTAAGCTTCAACAACTTTCAGACGCCATGTACTCCTAATGGTTATGCACTGAGTCACTGACTGAACAGACAGTTACACTGTGCACTTAGATAGTAAATTCAGCTTCCAAAGGCAGCTTCGGTAGTTAACGTCTATACAATCCCAAAGGGAGGGCAGGGGGATTGAGAATTTCTGTAGTGTAACTTCAAGTCTAAATCAACTTCCAAATACATTGTCAAGTCACCTATGTCTGGGAGTTACCAGGATACAGATTATGTACATAACCACCTTGCAATGTGTACAATGCTAATACATGTTTTTGCCTGCTGCACAGCTCTAGATTTGGGGAGAAATACTGATATGCCCCCCTTTCCCTTTGGTTCCTCCCTGCCTGGGATGATTTCCTTTGTCTCAGCACTCACTGTCGGTCTCTGAATCCTCTCCTTCATTGTTGCTCTCTCGTCTCACCAGCTCCATGAAGTTTTTTCCAATCACTCCAGCCCACATTAGTATCTCCCTCCAGGGAGCCATCTGCACTTTCACTTTTGTGCTTTATTGCCAATCATCTTGCATTATTCTCATTTCTTTTACTTCAGATTATAAGTGCATGAAGAGCATAAATGCATCTTATAATTCTTTTCCTCTCCTATGGGGCAAAGCACATGAATGTGACAGCCCATAAATTCTAGCTGAATGGAGTGGAGTTGAAGTGGGAACTAATGTAGTATCTCAAGGTTAAAGTGAGATTTTCCTTTTCTCTTTTTTAAATTAAATTTATTGGGGTGACACTGGCCAGCAAAATTACATAGGTTCCAGGAGTATAGTTCTTTATTGTCTACGTGTTGATAAATTTTCCTTTTTTAATAGTAACAATGTAACATTTAGCATACCTTTGATATCTAAAGTAAGAATTAAATTATATTATTTCATAATCATCTAAATTGGATAAGTTAGTAAAAAGCTGCTACTTACTCAGAATTCGTGCAAATCCAAAGTCACAGATCTTGATTATTCCTTGCTTAGTTATTAGAATATTTTCAGGTTTTACATCTCTGTGAATACACTGTAAGATAATATTTGATTATTTCTCTGAGCCATCAAAATGACAAAGCATAATAAGCATTAAGTATTAGTTTAAATGACAAGTATAGCCTATGAGATAAAAATATGGTTTTCCTTCATTTTCCTAAAAAAACTTAAAATTGACAATTTTTCACTTGTAAATCTTATCATACCAAAAGAGAAAAATCAAAATATTGCCATATAAGTGAAGAAATTGTAATTGCTAGATATGAAAGCTGATTCTGGGGGGTGGGGAAAGGAGGAGTATAATACCATTATTTCTTCCATTTTTTTACTGGGTCCTATTTAAACTGTGAGAGATAAAATCCTAAATGAGATTAGACTCAATGTGCCCCTAGTAAGGACTGCTGCCACCCAGGATCACAAGTCAGGGTGAATACTGCAGCTTTGTGGAACTGGAAAAACATTTAATAATAAACAAAACTCACTTATAATCAGAGTGACCATATTATCATCTAAATGAGGGTGTGTGAAAAGGAGCTCTATTAATAATTATGGCAGGACAACAAGCACAAACCACAACTGTCAGGAGTAAGCTGGGATGTGCACTCCTCTTCTTTGGTCAAGATACCAAAGCATTTGGCCTCAGGGGATGAGTATCACTTCCACATCCTCAACAGTGAGCTAACGTGGACCACTGAGCAGTCTGCAGAGATAGGACCACGCGATGCTGTTAGGTCCCTCGTGGGAGAGGACACCACTCAGAGTGAGGCACTGTCACCTCAGAGAGGCCTCCGTTAGTCTTCTGTATGCACAGATCTTACAGTCTGCTGCATCATCAAAATGACCCTGAATGAAGCCGACGCTCCTTGATGTGCACGAGAGGCTGAGCTGCGTGGGGGATGAAGGCAGGCCGAGTGAGCCTCAGGCATTATTCTAGAAGTGGCGCGTCCATGTCGAACAGACCCCGGGAGAAAACAACCCACGACATATTCTTCAGAGCTTAAGTTTTCCAGTTTATCCTCCCTCCAGGTAAGCAAGGAGATATAAATGATGGTGCTCTTCTACAACTTAGCCCTCGCCTCATTCAGAGTCCGTACTTTTCAAAGCACCTTTGTGTGGATTAGCTCTTCCTCACAACAACACTGTGATCTCAGGTGGCCACTGACAGCCTCCAGATTAAGTATTACAGTAATCAACTCCTCTGCTTCACTTCTCTTGCTGGGCTGTCAGTCCCTTTAAGTATTCTTGTCAAATTGACAATTCTGACATAATTTATCTTTGCTTCTATAAGAGCTTTCTAGGAAGAGAAAATGTTGAATCCTTAAATTTATTTTCAGTCACAAATACAGCACTGGTAATATTATAGAAGCTTGTTTCTGGTCTCAATTTAGCCATTGTTTCATAATTTGTGCAACCAGCAGTTAGAAGGAACATTTTTAGACCTCTTAAAAATTCTAAGCCCTTAGATATTAATTTTTAAGAATACACTGTTATAATACAAACCAACTTAATTTTTATATTCTACATTTTTGGCAGCACATTTATGAAAACTGGATTAATACTATTTTGAGTCATACTCACAATAGTTGTGATTTAATAAGAACAGCTTATGTCCCTCAAATGAGTTTGCATTAAATTCTAAAAGTTCTGGAATATGTATTATATTATCAAGTAAATGGACTTACATTGATACCTGACTATTAGCTTATTTATTTATTTATTTATTTATGCGGGGGGGGGGGTGTTCCCTGGCTGGAAATCAAACTCAGGCCCGCAGTGTTGAGAGCACTGGAGCCTAGCCACTACACCACCAGGAAACCCCTATTAGCTTATTTAAATAGGTGTTTTGGATCTAATGCAAATCCATGTGAAATTTACAGCAAGTTATTTTTCCGACCAAAACTACAAAAGCAAATGAAGTATCAGTATGTCGCATAGAAATAGAAAAATTTATTGCTGTAGGTGCACGTAAGAGAAACTACTAACAAAGATGGATAGGATATTGAAGAATGAAAAAGAGTAAAAATCATTGCAACAGTAACAAACAGAATGGAGGACAGAAACACTTAGACATAGCATTCACTATCTCCATGGCAATGCTTCCGCTCAGTGCAAACTCTGCATTGCCTCTTGCAATCAGTTTATTTTTCACCAAAGAAAAAGAAACTTACACGTCAGTATAACAGAGGAATTTTAATAAATTGGTTTCATACACAGCTTTCAGCAAACATTGCTCAAGATGGGTTACTGTGGCTGATGCTCAATCTCATTTTTACTGCCTCACAATCCAGCAAGAAGATATATTCATGATATTTTAAACCTGACCCTTAAGAGTCATCTCCAGAAACTCCACACCAGAAACTGCTTCTTATATAGCCTGACTGAAAAATAGTTTTCTGTTATCTGAGAAGGTTGTTCTCTTTGAGATTTACAGATGGCACCCATACAGCAATGAGAGAGGACAGAGACATCCTTTCTTGACAAGCAGAACATGAATATCAATAAAATGATGATGGATTTGCAGCACTCATATCTGATACACTCATATCTTGGAAGTGAATGTGGTTTTGTTATTTTGAGGTGAAGTTCTTTTTCTCTAATCAATATATCTAATATATAAAAACCCATAAATTCATAACGATACTAAATGGGTCACTTTGGTTGCCTCACTCTAGCAGCATTATAGGGTAAAAAAAGGAGTAGGTATTTTCTGAAGTTCAGCTCTTATCAAAATTTGATGTGTATGTGAATCACCTGGAGATCTTGTTAAAAATGCAGATTGTGATTCAGTAGATCTGAAAAGGGCCTGAGATTCTGCATGTCTAATGAGCTATCATGTGATCACTGTGAACCACACTTTTGAGTAGTAAGGCCTTAACCCCTTACTACTTTAACCTTCCTGGGCTTGGTTAGGATCACTACCCTGGAGATAATAAGGCAGTCATGGTCTCCATAGGTTGAAAGCTGTGAATCTTCAGCAATACCACTGGGTCAGACTGCCTTTTCTATTCTTTGAGAGTGTCACGAGAACTTCTTCAAAGATAAGGAGAGTATAAAAGTTTTAGATGTAGTATTTTAACAGCTTAGATATGATTTAGACTTTTTCCTTTGCATACATTTTAGCTGATAGAGAAAATAAAAAGATAGATGATAGATATGCAAAGGCTTACTATAGCATAAGAAAATGAGATAACCAGATTTCAGAAGTAATTTCCATGTTGGAGGAAGGAATTTGAAAAATTATCGACTTTTAATAGAGGTCCCAGATTATCAATTAGAGGTTTCCAATATCTTAAAGTTTATCCCATAATGTCTTATCCCAAGCAGAGAAATGGTGGCAGTTGCACTGAACTACAGTAATGTTTGGGTCTGCTGGAAATAGTCACAATCAGGTGGGTAGGTTGATTGATTGCCTGACTCATTCATTCATCCAGTTATTCAATAAATATTTATTTATTGAGCACCTTTTATATAAAAAGATCCACACTAGGCATTGAAGAGATACAAAAATAAATTAGCCACAGACACTACATTCAAGCATGTAACTTAAACTCTCGAGTAAACAGGAAAGTGTCTGATTAGACACAGATAAAGTAAAAATATTTATGAAATAGAATTTAAAAAAATCATTTTAACTATTCATAGAACTCCTTAGCAACCTTAGGTGAACTTTACCTCCCATATCATTGTGGAAAGCAATAGAGACGTGGATTAAATTCAGCATCATCTTCAGTAGAAAGTATTTGAAAGCACAATTTGCATTATGAAAAACAGGTTTCTGTATTTTGTGAAAAATATCCCTCTAGCCTTTATTAATAGAAAATAAAAGGTTCTAATTTATCCTAACAAAAACTTTACTGTCTTAAAACTAAAGGAAGTTTCTTTTAAGTATTGAAATTTAGTTCCATGATCTTGTACTCCTTTTTGGCAATCCTAGACTACTATGATAGACATTCTGCTGGCATTAAAATTGACCATATGGTAGTCTGTATCCTTGCCTCATTGCTGCCTCTGTGTAGGCACCAACTCAAATGGTCTTGAGTTATTTTTTAAAAACTATCATTATAGCAGAACTACCCAGGAGTCAACTTAAAGAAACTCTCACTGACCTAAGATGGGACAATTTGAACGTGACTGCAAGGCTTGAAACATATCAAATATATAAAATCTGTAAGTTTATAATGATGCCATACACCCCATAGAATCCCTTCATTGTTCACTCTTGGAGGTTGCTAAGACACCAACTCATCACGCTGAGTACTGAAAAATAAAAGAAATAATCACATATATTTATCCTACTGTATTTTACAGTAACCAGACTCCATGAGGGTAAGTTCTTCTCCACAGAATTCCAATTAATAAATGCAGAAGGAAAATAGAATTAGAAAAGCACCATCTTTTTAACCTCATGAAATACTAGATATAGGCAATAATCATCTATGGAAGCTAAAACATCAAGTAAAAGGATGACACGGAAACTGATCATGGAGGGGATGACATGAATGCCTCCTGAAACCATCAGCCTTTTTTAAGATGATCAAAAGTGGGACAACCAGACCTTAGATGCCTCATGATGTTGACATAATAAGAAGTGTACAGCACTATATATGAGACGTATGGTCTAAAAAACTGAACCTGCAAATAATCACATTTGTAGATATAAATACCAATTACAGGAAATACAGGTGAAAGAATAAGTTCAATTACATGCAGGAAGCAATCAAAATGATTTCTGTAACACAGTAGTACTCTAAGGATGGTTCTTGGACCAGCAGTTTCAGTATCAACTGGGGAAAATGTTAGAAATGCAAATTCTTAGGCCCTACCCCAAATTTACGGAATCAGATACTCTGGGATGGGCCAGCAAAACTATGTCTTAACAAGACCTTCAGGGGATTTTGATGCAAGCTCAAGTTTGAGAACTATGGTTCTAAAAAATTAATGATAGTAAATTTAAAAAGGGAGAAGGAGGGTTGTTATAGAATAAAAGACTTCAGAGACATAAAAACAAAACCAAACCAACTGCTATGATGGATTATACTAGTGATATCCTGAAAACTTATTTTAATCCAACTTAAAAATAATCATAAGAATCATTAGTACTGAGGAAAAAGGAAACATTAAATTTATACAAACTTTTAATTCATAAGGAATTAGTACACTGATTCTTACAGAAATTGGAAAAGGGCCATGAATAACGCATTGCTTTGTCTCATATTCTGGAACTTTCTTTCGTTTTGCTCTTGTGGTCCTTACTTTCCCTTATTTATTTATTTATTTATTTATTTATTTATTTATTTATTTTTAGCCCTTCAAAGATACCCTTGAGCTAGTTAGAAGGAAACAGTCATCATGAAGGATTAACAAATACATTAGAAAGTGTTACTTACGTTATGTTTATGACAGAAATTAAGAGCCTGAAGTGTTTGCCATAATACACTTTTGATCAGTCCATCAGCAACTCTGGAGAAAAGTATAAAAAAGGAAATGTAAACTCCTAGGATGGGGTTACAGGAGCAGAACTGGGAAGAGCATTGGAATGGGTGGGGCTTGTGATGGCCAATGAACACAGTCAGTGCAAAGGGTGTCTTAGAAATGATTTTTAAAAAAATATTTAAACAAAAATTGCTTTATTATTTTTTCATTATAATGATATAATTTCCTTTTGAAATTTTAAGATCTGTTAAAATGACACATGCTTATCATAAAAATTAAAACAATATAGAAAAGTAAAGGAATTAAAAGGTTGACTCAAATCTTGCTATCCCCAAATAATTGCTATAACCAACCTATGGTGGCTGTCCCTTTAGGCATCTCTGTTCTCCCCTGTGTGTCTCTGCATTTACTTTCTTACCTTAATTTTAACATTCATATGATCCAAAATTTAAGAAGTGTAAAAATATGTCCATGAGGAATTCTCTCGTACCTGCCTAGCCACCAGTTCACCGTCTGCAACTTCCTCTGCCTCTTTCAGAAACAGTTTATGCTTAGAGGTACAAATGCTATTATGTATACAGATAGTTTAGTGGCTGTAAGGGATCTCATTATATGGATGTACATCATAATTTACTTAGTGCCCAGTGATGAGCAATTAGGTTGACTCAGTTTTTATTTCTAGAAACAACAGTTTAATTAATGAGCATATGTAATCAACCATCTTATTGCAATTGTAGGATTTCTGGAACCAATATGGCAGGCACACATTACATTTTGATCCTGCAGGGATAAACTTCAGGTAGACCCAAGACCTGGTTTTGCAGGGAAAAAAGCATGCCTGAAGACTGACTTTCAGTATACTCCATTCACGTTGATGGTAAACACTCAAGCCAAGTGCTGGAGTTGTTTCGTAACTGTGACTTACACCTGGTAAGCAGGCAGGCGCACAGCCAGGGGAGGCCAGGGACAATAGAGAGCCCATAAGAATGGGAGATTGGGAGTTTTTGTCCCTGCAGAATCCTTACTCTGTGTGGAAAATATTGGAAAGTACCATGGACAGGTGTATGTTCTATTGGGGAACTGGGGATCTGAGCAACTTCTATTTGGGCTAGGCATAGTTACTTTGGGTAAGTATTTCTATAAATTCTAGCAATTACATTCCCTTTAACTTTTGTTGATGTCTTTCCAATGCTCACATCACTGTCACACAAATGATGCCTTCACAGTTACACACTGCCAAACTACCCTCTCTAAAGAAGGCTATGCCCATTTACACTCCCACCAAACATCTGTGCATTAAAGACCTCATTTTGCTTTGCCAGTTTTTGCCAATCTGTGGTTAAAATAAAAAGATTGCATTTTGGCTTTCATTTGCATTTCATTAATTATTAATGAATTTAATTTTTACAAGATTATTGGCTATTACATTTCTTCTTTTGTGTATTTCCTGTTCATAGCCTTTATTGCTTTTTGTGATTGGTCTGCTTACTCCTTTTTAAATTGATGTGTGAAAACTCAGTGTATATTAGAGTCTGCACATATGCTGCAAATATTTTTCTCAGTGTGTTGTTTTTCAATTCTATTCATGAAATAGGATTGTTGTTTGCATATTTCAAAAAATCTGAAACAAAACTTCTTTTACTAAATGCCTACCATAAGTTTTTTTAATTAAAAAATTTAAAATTATCTAATATTCCCATCACTCAGCTTTCATATTTTTGTCATATTTGGATATTTAAATCATATGTTTAGATCACTTTTTAAAAACGGAACTCATCATGCAGATATAGCTGGTCCCACAGAACAGTGGGATGGCCTATGTATGACTCGGGTATGATACTAATATTAGCTAGAAGGCATCACTATGTGAGGCTGAGGTATATGCTAAGAAATAGCAACAAGTATATGGAGATCTTTTGGTCAGAGCAGTTTCCCAATGTCAGATCACAATTATGGTAACATGCTCTTGAAATCAGTGGTCTGGTGGCAACCCTTTGGCTCCAGTTCTCTGCATTATTAACATTATGAAAGCACCTAATTCTCAGTATTAAATCCCTTTCCATTTGAAATTTCTGGAGTGGTTTCCATTTCCTACACTGAATTCTGATATAACTTTATCTTTTTCTCTCCTTTGTCTGGAGCCAAATCTGAGACAATATTGTTTAAACATTTTTAATAAAAATAGTATAGCCATTTTGAGTAATATGAGACAGAGTTCAAATCCCAGCTGTGCTGCTTCCTAGTTTTATAACCTTGGGTAAAAAACAAACAAACAAAAAACAAACAAACAAACAATACATATATATGCCTTCAGTTTTCCTCATGTGTAAAAATGGAATAATAACCCCTAAGTTTATCAAGAAGTCTATCCCCTAAGAGTCTGAGTTTTAATATCTACATAAGTTCATATGGGGGTCTGAGATCAAATGAGCACAGTAGATGGGATTGAAAACCTGTACAAAGACAGAGTCCCTTCAGCCCCTGTAAATAGTAAGAGGCGCTGATGTGAAAAAGAATGGGAGTGTGGGACAAACAATAAGGCCATGTGACTAAAGCATGAGTGAACTGTGAGGCTGGCAGGGGTCAAACCACGAGGGGTCTGGATTTTATTCTAAGTTTAAATGGAAGTCATTGAAAGGACTCAAGAAGGCAAGTGACATAATATGGAGAATAAATTTCTGGGGGCATCGTGGATACAGAGATGTTAAGGAGGAGGCAAATTCAATAATCCAGGTGAGATTTGGTGATTTAGAACAGGGTGGTAGTGGTGGAGGGAAGGGAAATGGATTTCAATCCTTGGGAGGGACTGGCAGGAGTAACTAACACATGGCCCTGGTGATACAGAAATGGAATGCTGGGAGGGATCTAAGGACTCCAGGTACAGAGGATCAAAACTGGAACTGGGATACAAGGTAAGGGCAAGGGTTCAGTAACTGGCATAACCTTGGTTACTAGTGTTAGTAACTTGGAATTAGGCATTAAGTAATGTCATAAGAAAGTCCTGAGCTACTGCTGGGGAGGGGTGTTTAACTGCATCTCACAGTAAGTGCCATGGCTCTGTTCAAAACAGAATCCTTAGTTTAGATTCCAAGAAGGCAGATTCCATCTTAGGCAAAACAACATACATACAAAGTAACAACTACAAACAAATAACACTGATCTTACAGAGATAAATTATCAAAGAGAACACAGATCCAGACAGGGGCTCACTGAAGAAAGAGAGCATTACAATGGTCTTTCACCGTAGGCAGCATTTTTCAAAGCATTCTGGAGTGAAATAAAACCTTATGTAGAAATCAACTGATACTTAATGTTTAAATACTATACTTTCGGTGAGTGCAAAATCAAATACAGAAAGTAATGAAGGGTTGAAAGCAAAAACCAGACATCCCAGTTCAAGACTGAATGGGTTAATAAGGGTAACATGACCAGGGAATTCCTGTTCTTAGGATCTCAGGGGAATTCTGATGCTGACATCAGAGCTCATTATCCTTTAGTTTGTTATATACCGTATTTTGCCACATATAATGAGTGCTTGTTTGCCCAAATTTGTGAGGGAAGAACACGGATGAGCATTTTACATGGGTAGTACTAATTCTATATCTATATAAATGTTTTTAATTTTTTAATTTATGCTTTAAGTGTTACATAAAATTTCTTGTAACATAATGTTTAAAAATAAATGCTAAAATTCCTTTATAATACAAAAAGCAAGTGCCTAAATATAAAAAAATAAAAATTTGAATTAAACAATTAAAAGAATTTTTTTTCCCCTGGAAGTTTGGGCTGAAAACGTGAGGGTGCATTATACATGGCAAAGTATGGTAATAAGGAAAACTTGACTTCATTATCAACACTCAAGATGAATAGAGTCTTCCTGAGTAAACCCTTGCTATCCTAGAATAAAAGTCAACTGTTACTATGGCCTACCAGCCTAGCGATGATTTCACTTCTATTAACCTCCCCACCTTTCTCTCCTACCACATTGTCAGACACTCCACTTAGCCCCATTAGTTCTGTTATTCCCTGAACATGCCCCACTGTTTACAGCTCTTTGTGTTTATTGTTCCTCCTACTTCCCTCCCTGGGCATTCCCTAATTCTTCAGTGGGCTTTACTTTTCTTCAAAGACTTGTAACTCTGCAAGGACTTTATCTTGTCCATTATTGTAGCTCTGGAGCTTAGGCCAGTACCTGGTACCCAACGGGTGCTCGACTAAGCTTGCTTCTCTGGCTTTCTCAGGAATTTTATAACTAACATCTGTAATAAATCTCCTTTTGTTTAAGTCAGTGAGAGTAAATTCTGTTGTTGAATCCTGACCAGTTCAGAACATGATCCCAGAAGTGGATATGGGGAACAAACTCAGGCCATGGGAATCTAGGATTGGCTATCTGACTTAGTGAGGTCTGAAGGCAGGAGGATCTGATTATCAGTAGCGACTGGAATACTAGTAATAGGGCACCCAGTGATGAAACAATTATTTAAATAATCACCTGTGGTCCTCTGGAATAAAGTGCCTATTCAAGGCCATGCTTTGCTAGACTGAATGTGATTGACTATAAGAACACATGGGAAAGGAATAAAAGAAAAGCAGGGGTGGGCTGGCTGTTTCTCAGTTCACTGGAAAAATGAAAGAGAAAAAGGATAGGTTTGGGGCTCTAGTATCTTGGTTCAAGGCACAGTTAGGAAACTAGGAGTTTCAATGGTTGCTCTATAAAGAACCCCTGATTTCTTGTGTCTGCAGGACTCACTCCATGAACCCACTGGGAATACCATGAGATGACCGAAATCAGACACAGAACAATCCTGCAGGTGCTAAATGACAACATAGGTTGAATTTATGTGCGTTAATTAAATTATCAGTTAATTAACTGAGAAAGAGCTATCCTATTTGGCAATGAAAGTTCCCTTTCTTCTTTTGAAGATTTTTATTTAGTCTTTTTCAAGTTAAAAAAAAATCCCACTGGCATTCTGATTACATTTTTGTGCAATAAATAAATAAATCAGGAGGCAGTATCTTTATATTTCCATCCAGAAATATATGTTCATTTAAATAAAAACTTTCATGTACCTCAGTTAAATTTTATAATTCTCTTTATATAGAGTCTAACAATTCTTTTTTTATGTTCTTAAATTTTGTTGCTATTGTTGCTGATATTTGAATGAGATCCTTTTCCACTAGATTTTCTAAAGTGCTGATTAATACAAAAGCTATTAATTTTTGTGTGTAGAATTTGGAGGCCTACAATCATTATAATGATTCCCTTAGTTTTAGGCAATTCTCTTAGATTTTTATAGAATACTTTGATGCAAATAATGACAATTTAATCTGGTTTCAAAACTTGTATACTCCATGTTTTTGTTATTAACCTTACATTGGCTAGAGCTCTCAGAATAATGTTACATTTTCGCAGTGACAAGTGATGTCATCTTGTTTCTTACTTTATGGTGTTTCTTTTAGAGTTGAGTATAAAATTAGTTGTTGATTTGAAGAGGATTTTTATGTTAAGAAAGTATTTTAATCCTGGTTTGCTAAGGTTTTAATTTATTCATTATATCAATAATCAGGAAAGGATGCCAAATTTATCAACTGCCATTTCAAGTTTTATCAACCATATATATTTTTTCTCCTTTAACCTGTTAGTGAATTATGTGAATAGATTTCCTAATATTGAACCGTAGGGAATTCCTTGAATTCAGACAATCCAATATATAATTTTGTTTCAAAATGCATTGTGATTTATAACTGCAGTAGATTTGCCTTCCTAACTATTTTTACTTCAGGTTAATATTCATTTGCCCTTTGGGCACACCCTAACTGAGAGGCTGGAGAGGGGTAGCTGGCAGATGCATCTAGGTCAAAAGGGAAACCATGTCTCAGATTTGAAATTTGCTACAGTTAATTCCACATATAATGAAACTAGGACTTGGCCATATAAGAGCTTCAGTTTCTTGATTACTTACCCATTTGGATTTCTTTCCAGCTCATTTAAAAGTGTATGATCACAGTATTCAAAAACTAAATGCATTTTCCTTTTTCTCCTGAACACCTCCATGAGGTTCACAAGGTTTGGGTGCTTTAATTGCTGCAAGGGAATTGAGATACAAAGTCTGGTGATTTGTTTCTTGTAAGAGTTTCTCCCTAGATCCCTCACAATTTTAAGAACAGAAGGCTTTATCATTCTCTATGCATGTCTTGTGGAGAATTTTATTACAGTTATTTACAAGAGAAACTACTCAGTAAGAATCATGGAATCTTAAAGTTGGGAGAAAACTTTAACAATTTGTCTAAACTGCTTGAATCTCTCTGGAGATAACAAATAAAAAACAGAACTTAAAATATAAGCACTAAAACCAAAAATACTTTATGCATTCTGTGGAGATTCTAAATATACAAACCATAAAATAACTTGAATAAAAAAATGAAGGAAATGGAATCATTGAGTAAAGGACTATAAAAATCATCAGTACCCATTTAGCTTACATATTGCCATGGATTTAATGTAAATGTCAGCTGGATTTAAACCCAGTCTGGATTTTTGTGTTGGCTTTCAGAAATACTAGATCCCAACCTTCAAATCTGATTAAACCAACTATTCTAGGAGTCCCAATAGGTAGTCCATTTTTAATTTGTCATTTTTTAGACCTATTCTTTAATTTTCTTGTTCTCTTATGCTTAGATGTTTTATGTGTGAAATCCTATTCCCAAACTGAAACATGTCACAACGCAGCCTCTGTTTAATATTGTACTAAAGGAAAAATCCTGATGAAGATAATCCATCACTAGGCAACATATAATACATGATCCAATCAGGGTGATGAGTATAAGCCAGGACTGTTCTAAGAAAACTGGCATATATGGTCACCCTGCGTATAGGTAGGCTGACCATATAATTTAGCTTATAAACCAGGATGATTTTGAAAGAGAATACTAACTATACCAACTCTGGGACAAAAGCTATTGACCAAGACATCTGATTACTCCTACTTATAACTCTCATCTTCCCTGTTGTTTTCCCAGTATAGTGATACATCCCCTTTCCAAATGCTATACCATTTACTCAGTATTTTGTATACAGTAAAGTTCAATAAATATTCTGCAGGCTCAGTACAGAGTCTACGTATGGTATAGCATCCTCTACCTCAATATTTGTCAGCATGGCTTGTCCAAGAAAATATCACCCTGTGCCTGACTTTGTGTCTGCTGCTCAACAGTATGGGAAAAGGTGGGAGTTCCCTGGTGGTGTAGTGGCTAAGGTGTCGGCACTGTCAATGCTGTGGCCTGGGTTCGATTCCCAACCAGGGAACTACCCACATTAAAACAAAAAACAAAACAAAACAAAAAAACAGTATGGGAAAAGGGAATCCATTATACATTAAAAATATTCCCAGAGCACCAAATCAACTTTTTTTCTATGTGCTCCACTGCCTAAAAGGGCAGAAAGGCGAATAGTGGAGAAAACAGGTCACACGGGTAAGTTAGCTGCTTTGTGCTGCAGTAAACACTGTAGCATGGAAGCAGAAAGGTGTCTGTACAAGGAGAGCAAGGGATTCACAGATGCTCTAGCTGGATGCAACGTCAAGGTTCAACCTGGTTCAATCTGTCTTTGGGTAGTTAGGTAATTTATATCTGTTTTGCAAATGAAATTAACTTAGCCCCCCCCCCCCCACCCCAACAAAACAAAACAAAAACCAAACTGGTGACTCGCCTAAAGTAAAACAGGTGGCCAGGAGGCAAAAAATCCATCAAATGTAAATAATAGGAGTATATGAGGAGGGTAAGGTAGATTCATCCTGGAAGGAATCTGTTTAGGGCATACATGGATATAACTACCAAAAGCAGAGAGTCATCATCACCAGAGACCAAGCCGAATTGGAATCTGGCTACTTTTTTACCTTGAAGTTCATTCTCCAATTGGAACACTTGTAACCCAGGAGGTATTACCTGAACATTAACTTCAGTTGAAGACTTTGGGGGGTGGGGTAGATAAAAAGCATTACTTTTAGTAGAAAACAACCACAGCCCAGTTTAGACACACCCTGTGGTTTAGCTCAGAGATGGAGCTGGCAGTTGGACGAGAGCCCTCTGCTGGCTACAAGGTAACAGTAAACTGCATTTTATCATGATGGATGTGCTCTTGAAAACTCCCTGTATATCAAATTACAATTTAACCAAAACACTAGAAAGTTATTAGTTGTAGAAACCTGCTACAGATAATACTTGAAAAGCATAGAAAATATAACTATTATATCTCTTTAAAAAGTGGATATTTGGGGATTTCCTAAAAACAGATCACACACGTCAAAAGTAAAGGCTGTGTGTTCTTGAAATCACCAGAGTTTTGTTACTCAAAGTGTGGTCCATGATCCAGCAGCTTTTGGGCCATCGGGGAGTTTGTTAGAAATGCAGAATTTCAGGCCTACCCCAGACCTCCCCATGGAGAATTTGCATTTCAGCAAGGCCCTCAGGGGATTCCAATGAACATCAATGTTTGAGAAGGGCTGTCCTATGCCTCAGTTTTCCTCTTTGATAAAATAAGGGTACTGGATGAAAAGGATCTCTAAGGCCTCTTATGGTTCTAAAACTAAGAATTTTTAGGATAAGGAAATATTTACATTGAAAAGTTACGAATCTTAATGTCAAATTCTATGAGAGTAGAAATCACCGTAACAGAACCTTTGTGTAAAATGTGTATACATGGCTGGGGGTGATAATCAACATGTCTGAGAATGATGGGAGTGCAGGCAGGACCAATCCACAGGGATGCATACAGGCGCATGGCACCAGGGGATGCTCCTTTAAGTTGCTGGCTTGTGGAGATTTCGGGAGCGGAGCAGAGGAAGGCCAGGGCTGGGGGGAATGAGGAGACTTAGGACAGTGGATATTTACCAATCAGAAGGGAAGTACGTTAATATTTCAACAATCAATATTTTAAAAATCTAAAGTTATAGTCATAATATCAGCTAAACATCAGAGTGGCCAAAGTCCACTGATCGATTTATTTCCCAAAGTTGCTGATAACAAAGGAATTAAAATCTAATGGGAAAAAATATATCATTTAAAAATTCTTTGTAATTTTGATAAACATATTTCACTCAATATCATGGTATTATAGATATATAAAGTTAACTTACCTTCAACATACGTATTTCTCTTAGTGCTATTTTCTTAACAACAGGATCATCTTCAGATTCCACGAACTTTTTAATAGCTACCACTTGTCCAGAGGTTTTATTTCTGCATTTGAATACAACCCCATAAGACCCTTCTCCAATCTTAGCTAATTTTTCATACTTTTCCATTATAGAAGTGACTTGAATTGCTGTATTGACTGACTTGCAGTACAATGTTGCACCTGGAAAATAAGATGACTCAGCTTAATCACATTATCCAGGACAATGTTCACACAGATTATTATTGCCCAGGATGCCAAAGGTCTATTTCTATCAATTACTTTTAAATACACTTAAAAATATTTGGATGTTATCTTTTTAGTTTAGTTCAGTCCTATGCAGTTCTTCCAGCTGCTGCACAAATTTCTTTTTCTTTTTTTTTTTTTTTTTTTACTTTTTGGTATGTAGGTAGCTCCCTGGCTGGGAATCGAAGCCAGGCCGCAGCGCTGACAGCGCCAACGCCGAAGCCTTAAGCCAGTGCACCATCAGGAAACTCCCTGCTGCACAAATTTCATATGCAATTTTTCATAATGTTGACTTCAGCTGAATTAAAAGAATTTGTGGGAAGGGACCTTATCCAAATTATTGTTTCATTATCTTCAAGTAAATGACTGAACTATGATGCTATAAATCCAGTTGAAGGAATATTTCATAGTCTTGAATATGGTGTTTATCTTTTCCGTCCTAACCCACGTGAATACTGCAGACTAGAAGAATTGAGAACATGACATGGTACAAAGTACTATACTTCCACCTGGTGGGCAGAAGAGAGAGGAAGTGTGGGCTGTTGAACAAGGCAGCCATTAAAAAGAGTAACAAAATCTTTTTACGGCATCATTACACTTAGCTTTTTTTCATATGTATAAAGGAACTGACACTTAAATTCTTAATTTCCAAAGAAAATAATAATAAAGCAGAAAAGGGGCAGATTTCTCTAACTCTTCATGAACACTTTCATATCTGTAGTAATCCAAAAGATCGACAATATCAAGTGTTGATAAGGTCATGTAGAAACCGGAACTCTCACACATTAATGGTGGAAATATAAAATGACACAGTCCCAGAAGGAAAACAATTTGGCAATGTTTTAAAAGTTAAACATAAATTTAACATGAAAGTTAAACATAAACAGTAATTCCACTCTATACAACATGTATGCAATGTTCATAGTACCATTATTCATGGCAGCCTCTAACTGAATGTAATCCAAATGTCTATCAATTGATGTGTGAATATCCATGCAATGAAATACTAGTCAGCAACAAAAAGGAACAATCTACTGATACATGTGATAATGTGATGAACATAAAAAAAACCCCAAAAGCCTAAAACATAATGCTATGTGAAAGAAGCCAGACACAAAAACCCCATATTTACAGGAAAATTCTAGAAAAGGCAAATGAGTCACAGTGAAGGACATCACATCTCCTCTGTAATACTTTTGCCAAAAATGCAAAGCCTGGATCTAATCATTAGGAAACAGTTGACACAATCAAATTAAGAAGCACTGTACAAATAACTAGCCTGTGTTCTCAAAAAAATGTCAAGGCCGTGGAAGACAAAGGTCAAGTACTATTCCAGATTGAAGGGTTCTAAAGAGATGTGAAAACAAAATGCAGTGTATGACCTCTAAATAGGGAGAAAAAATATAAAGAATAATACTGGGGTAATTAGTAAAACCTAAGTATCAACATGTTGTTTCCTGATTTTGGTAATTTGTACTGTGGTTATGTAAGAAAATGTCCTAGTTCTTAGAAAATATACATAGATCTATTTAAGGTTAAGAGATGATTAATGTCTGCAACTTACTCTCAAAACCCATATACAGGGAGTTCCCTGATGGTGTAGTGGCTTAAGGCTTCGGCGTTGGTGCTGTCAGCGCTGCGGCCTGGGGTCGATTCCCAGTCAGGGAACTACCCACATACCAAAAAGCAAAAAAAAAAAAACAAAAAAAAAACAAACAACCCATATACAGTGGGACAAAAGTATTTTAACTCTTTCTGCATATCTATTACACCAGAAACATTTTTCTTAAACATCGATATAATCAGATAATTGTCTTTCCTCAAAAATGTCTTATGGTCTTTAATGCTACAGGATAAAGTTCAAACTGTACATGATATTTATTGTCCTTTGCACCCTGGCCCCAATGTACTTGGCCACATTGCTTCTCAGATTCTTCCCCAAACACTTTCAGGTCTCAAAGTCTCTGCTTATATCCCTGCTTAGAAGGTTTGACACCAAAATCCTCATCTTTTGCAGTTCAACTGTCTTTTCGGCTCAGCCCTCCCCAACTCCCAAAGGCGAACCCCTTCTCTGCACCCAGACTGCGCTAACTTCCCTGACTCCTTTCACATTAAAAAAAAATCATACCTGACTTACGTGCTTAGCCCATTGTCTGGCACACAGTAGGTGCTCAATCTACCATAATTTTATTTTCTAATCTTTCCACTATAAATGTATAACTTTCTTTTTAAGCAAAGGCAATAATTACATTTTGATTGTTAATACATCACTTGGGCAGGAAGTCAAGATTAAACTGTGATAGAGGTACTGCCAGGGAATATATGCAACTGGTTGAAAATATTTTCACAGTCATTAGTGACCTTCAATTTGAAGCTATTTACCTCTTAGCTACTACAGGGCCTCCTGACTTCAGAATTTACAAAATATTTGACTGTTAATGAAGTTCTGTGCACAAAGGCAAAAACAGGTATAGCCTTAGGCCCACTAGTGAATATTGAAAGATAGACAGAGACAGATACTTGACCACTCACCTAATTCTTTGAAAAATTTGTCTAATTTCCTTAGTCTGAAGGGTTTGCAAACATATGCACATAGAAACAGAGAAAACACTTGGAGGCAGATTATTTTCCACGACTGTAGCACAAACCAGGTCCTGAGGGTTCAAGCAAGTTAATGGATACGTAGAGAGAAGGAAAACAAAATTAAGAAAGGGAGGGGAAACAAGGTGGAAAAAAACCACGCAACTGATTTATTTCCTAATGTAAAAGTTTCTAGGAAACTCGTGTAAACACAGTGGGGTTAGCAATGGGGGGTCTAGGGGAAAGCAGACCTTTCTAATACAAGGCCAGACAAATTTAAGAATTCTACAGGCTAAAAACCACAATTTGGTACGTTGTTACTGTTTCCAAAGCAACCAAATGTATTTATACTTAAAAAAATTGACCAGGAAAATGGGCTAAAAAACCACTCTGCATCTGTCTTATAATACGGAATTACAGAACTTCAAAAGTACACACAGCTGTTTATAAATTTGTCTTGGTGATAGTACAACTGGATTAATTAAAGGCATCCTCAGAAAACCAGAAGACAACATAATTTTAATTAATTCAAGAAACAAATTTTGTTAAATAGGAAAACCCCCACCACATTTCATGTGTACGGATAAAAAGTATGGAAGCTTGGCATAAATCATTTTATTTCCAGGCCTCTTAAACTAGTCTCGACCCCGTCATTCAACGGCAGTTCGGCCTGGCCACACTTTGGCCTCCCACAGCACAGATGCGCTCCTCGCGGCCTCCTCTGCCGCCGCAGCCGCCCCGTCCCGCCCGCCGCCCTCCCGGCGCCGCCCTCTCCCCAGGGCCGCACGTCCCTCCAGGCTCCAGGCGCACCGCCTCGGACCTGCGGCCGGCGGCAGCCACTCGGCACCTCCCGCCCTGCCGCTTCCTGTCCCTCCAGAGACGACCGAGGGGGAAGGCGCCCTGCTTTTCCTTACTGGGAGCCTCCATGCAGACTCCACAGTTCTTTTCATCAACCCCTCGCGCGTACCCCCATCCCACCCCGCCCGCCGCGGACACCCGCACTTACGGTGAGGACTGGGGCGACTGTGACGTGGCCTCACGCAGCCCGAAGCAACCCCAACTCTTGCGCGGGTCGCTCTGCGCTAGCAGCTGCCGCCGCCGCCGCCACTCCAGAACCGAGCTGCCGCGGCGTCTCCCGGGCAACCGGACGCTGAGGCGGGAGGGCGGGGCGGCTTCCGGAGCGGTTCCCGGCACCTGCGGCAGGAGGAGCCCGCAGCCCGGCCTCATCAGGTAGGTGACGTTCAGCCTGGCCTAGAACGTCGGAGCGTGCACGCAGCTGCAGCTTCTCCTCAGAGAACCCTTTATAACGCCCTGGGGAAAGGAAGCGCTTGGGGAACATTTAAACTACGTCTCCCGTAACACTGTCATTATATTAAGGCTTGTTCCTTTCCAAGACCTCAAGAGCACTAGAATTAGGCACATGCAGAGTGGAGTATCAGTCCGTTTTCCTGGCTGGGCGCAGCGCCTGTTTGTCAGACCCTCTTATTCATTATTCTTCAGTCCGGCCTCATCGCTCAGATCATTTTTCACCGAACTTCTGTAGGCTTTCCCGTGACAAGCAGCTATCTATTAGCTGTGGTTCTTCAGTGAGATTGTCATCATTCAACAAGCATCTGGGGCTGCTTTAGGTTGACATGTTTGCCACCCGGTAAGTGGGGAAGCAAGTCAAGTAAACAAACGTGATCAATACCATGAGCAGTTAAATTGGAAAAGACCATTTTTGGCAAAGCTTAACCTTCTTGTTCCCAAGACGAACTTAAAAATACTAACTACATGTTGTTAATGAGCATGTACATACTTTAGCATCAATAAAATGCTCTCCATCATGCCCAGCCAGATACAGGATGTCTGTATTTCCCTTCTTACCACAGAGATGACTCTTTCTCTCATCTATATTCAACTCTCCATTTCCTTTATTTGCTTAGAAATACTCTCTAATCTCCTCCCACCTTAGGAAAACAAAACCAGAAATCTCTGTCCTTCCTCCTCCCAAGACCAAACATCCTCCCAATAGACTCAAATCTACATAAGCTCACAGCTACACATTTCTGTTCTTCTCACGATACAGAAATTCTTCAGTAGGGATACAATTGATCACCTTCTGTAGACATCCAACAGCCTATTTTCATCTTAAGGTAGATTTGATCTCTGCAGTTTCAAAAGAAAAAGCTTTTCTTTTGAGGTAGCTCTTCACAATGGGGCGTATCCTTGTTCTCTAGCTTCATGCCCCCTGCTCCAGGTTCCCTAAACTCAGCTGCATTTAACGTCACTATTCCTTGAACATGCAGCAGTTTTGCATATGCCTTAGCCTAGCCTGCAACTACCCAGATTTTTCCCTTGCACTTCATAAACTTCTATTTACCCATTGAGAACCTGGTTTATATAAAATTTTCTACATAAAAGCTTTTCTTTTCCCAAAGCAGAATTAGGCACTGCCTTTTGTACCTCTCTTTAAACTTACCTTTTTTTTATCCAAGTGTGCCCCTTGCATATTGGGAATGAGGCCTTTTCCATCTCTTCTTCAGCGTCAGTAAAGTTTCTGGGTACACGATAAATAATCATTATATGCAGGTTAAATAGGAAAGTAGAAAAATAAAGTCTTTGAGTTTTCACTAAACTTATTTAATAAGCTTTAACTGTAAAGTTACATTTATGCAAATCCTTTTACACAAAATGCTCTAAATAAGGAAAATGTTTTCTGGTAAATCAGAAACATTGAGCCAGGAATCCTATTACTTTCTCTTGTTGCAAAGAGACAGTAAAATTCAACTCCCTCCTGGAGAAAGGAAATCTAACTGCAGGGGGAAGATGCTGGAGTGTATTTTAGAGGGCAGTGGATATACTGCACGTATTCTGTGTAATAGTTTTGCACAGTAGTAAAGTTCCTAGGCTCAAATCCTAGCTCTATCACTTACCGGCTATATTCTTGGGCAAGTTACTTAACCTTCCTGGGCCTTAGTTTCTTCATCTGTAAAACTGTATTAACAATGCCTACCTCACTGGGCTGTTCCGGGGCTTCAGTGGGAGAATCTGTTAAAGCACATAGAATAGCACCTGGCACACAGATATATGCAGCAGGCACTTATTATATTCCCTTAATACTGAGTGTTTAATACCCATTATTTTGGATTGCACATTTTCTTCATTCTTCTAGTGACAGTGAAAACTGGTATCTATCTGTCCATTATTTCCTGGTCTCTACTGAAACCAGTGACACACTTGGCAGCCGAATGATGCCAACAGGCTCAGAAACAACTGACCTCATTCTTCTCAACCCCAACGTCTAAGGAAGTAGCTAACAAGATGGATACCTTGGACTTCAATGAAGATAAAAAAAGGGATTTTCAAACACTTGAGTGGCTCTCTTTATTCTAGATGAATGAAAATCCTTAATAAAAATTTACTGGGTAGAGCCCCAAAGTTTGCATTTTTAAGTGTCATGAAAGATTATTTTTTCTGAGGCATACGACTGATTTAATTTCAATGTTGACCAGAAGTTTTCAAACAGGATTGTACATCAGAATTATCTGTACAACTTTATAAAAATACAGGTTACTGGGCCTCACTCAAAAGACTGATTCCAGTGGTATTTTTGAAAAGCCCATGGGTAACACACAAATAGTTGTAAACCTTATTTCTGGAAATATTTCTAAGTGCTTGATAATTAAATGTGATTTTTTTTTTTTTTTTTTTTTTTTTTAGATGCGATCCTTTCTGTAACTTATAGGACTTAGAAACTAGGAAAAAACAGTGGCCCAGATAAAGGATCAACAACCTTGTCAATAAAAGCCAAGAACAGAGTATTAATTTCTTGAAAATATTTTCCATGAGTCTCTGATTTTCAACAAATTGATGATTTTATATTGGTAAGCTTGTGTTTTTGAAACAGTCATTATTCAGCTGTGAATGCTAAGATTGGTCACAATGTGTTTGTTTGGGAAAAGGGGGAAATGTACACAGCTGGTATAATTATAAACGTCTGTATGAATTGGAAGTCACATTTCTAGATAAAGAAACTATTCTAGAGTCAAGGAAATTACTCAAGATCACATCAACAGGCAAGTGGCATTAGCAAGAGTGGAAATGGTGTCTCTTCACCCCCAATCCAGTTCTTACCATCTAATCTCCCCATTCCTTACCTCCAAAACTGCGTTCTCCAACAGTCTCACACCTAGGAGTCAGCAAACTTTTTCTATAAAGGGTCAGGCTGTAAATATTTTAGGCTGTGTGGGCCATAGAGGTTTTTTTTTGGCAACCACTCAACTCTGCCACTGTGTGCCAAAGCAGCCATAAACAACACATAAATGAATACATACAGTGTCCCAATAAAACTTTATTTATAAAACCAGATATGGTGAGTAGAAATGGACTGAGGAATGTAGTCTGTCAACACCTGCTCTAAAAAGACTATGAATGTTTAATTGATTTTCCTTATTAGGAAGTTGAAGACTATAAAAGATGGCCTTTTCTCAAATGTGGGAATACTATTCCCTTATGAAATGGAGATGACATACCCCTGCCTCAAAAAAAAAAAAAAAAAAAAAAAATCATGATCTGAGGGACCAGAATGAGTACTTAAGGTTTTAATGCAGAATAATTAAAATTTTCTCTCAATATATTTTAGTTTACTATATATAAATTAAGTCAGATGACAAGCTACTATATACAACAGCATGTTAAAAAACATGTTTATTTTACACTATGTACAATCAGGAACATTATTTAAAGCATTATCAATTAAAATAAATGAAGACCATAAATCACAATTTAGTTTGTTCTTACTGTATATACTCACATTGAAATATAAAGAACATATACCAAAAAAGAGCCAAAAGTGAGCATTTTGCTAAAACTTGGTATATACATACTCCATTGGAAAAAAGCAATCAAAAATGACTACCAAAACTAGGTTCCTGTGATGTGTAATAACCATTATATTGTTTATATGAGGTAGTAACTAAATTATTTTGGCCATGTATTAACACTCTAAATAAAAAGAAATAAGAAAATGATCAAAAAATAAAGCCAACAAAAGTATAAATTCCACTAGAAATTTGAACCACTTCACTTTATGGAATGTTATAGTTCTTCAATGTGATTATATGAAATGTTTAGTGTGGACTCTTTAATAATGCTAATTTATTTGTGCATATTGTAATTCTGACAATTGTAGTGTTAACCACGGTACCACTATTCTGTGATTCAAAATTTTTTCAAAGGTATTGTTTTTAAGCACAGACAAGCAATTTAACAGAATTCTGCTTAAATATAAAAAGACCAGTTACTACAACAGGTGGTTAATTGGTTTGTTTCACATAGAAAACAATCCAAATACATTTTAAAAAGATGTTGTGGAGCCAAATGCATATTGACAATGTCACAGCTTACTTTGTGACTTAATACATCACATATCAATACTTTGTGCAAATATAAACACCAGTGTACTTGCATTAAAATTAAAAACAAGATTATAAAATGATTACAGCCTCCATTACAATTTTAAAAGTTATAAGATTTATATTCATATTACTAAATTACATATAATAAAAATACAATAGTGTTAAGTGTACTGTTTCATTGCCAGCATCCCATTTCGAATATAGCCACAACCAAGAATATACTAAATAATTCTTAAAATATTAACCCAAATTGCATTTTTCATCAACATTTACATCTGTACAGATAAGACACTTACTTGTACATCTCATAAAAGTACATTATCTACATAAATTCTTAGTGTATGTCTTCAGCAATATGAAGTTTCACAGAAAAATACTGCCTATATGTACAAAGATTACATAACAATGAATTAAGCACTTGTGTGGTTCAATATGCTAAATATATCCATACCACTTAAAACAAAATTTTTCTCCATCTTGTCTCATGCCACAATAAATTACAAGGAACTGAAGCCAGGTCACTGCAGTTTTTGTACAGCTTCAAGCATCCATTAATGTTGCAGCAGTAGTGTTCTTTCTCTCTAGTTAACTGTCAAAGCACAACATTGTTCAGTAACTGTTTTCATGACCCGCCAGGATGTATAAATTGCTATTTGCTGTGGGGTTATCAGTTGGCCTACTTTCCAAAACCACGACCCTAAAGTAATAAACAAAACATATAACAACATTATTGTAAACTAATGTTAGAATTATTTTCCATTGCTTCTTCATTATATGCCTCTATAAATTGTTGCTTGTCTGATTGTGGACAGAAATCATTTGCAAATCACTATGATTAAAGAGCCAGTTCCAACTCTGAGAAGTAATTCTGCTGCTCACCACCTCTCAGTGGTGGTGTCCTAAGAGTGGGGTGGGGGTGGGGTAGGAAGAGAATATCAGGAATAATTTGGGGGAACTTAATTCTTATTATAAATTCTAAAACCAGTTTCTATTTCAAGACTCACAAAGTAAATCAGAATACAACCCCAAAATCCTATTTGGTACTAAAATCATAAAGTTTCTGTTAGTATTTCCTCTTTCTTGTGGTGTAAATCATACTTTAGATAGTATGTTTAATACAGAACTATATATTCCTTTTACTTGGAAAATCAAGCATTCTTCAAAGGCTTTAAAACTTTGACTTGCGAACTCTTACTGTATGAAAAATATAATATTGACTATATTTCTGAAGAATTTCACTTCTCTTGAAAAAGAAACCTATTTCATGCTGGGTTTATAAAACATCATGTTTAGTACTATATAGTTAATACAACACTCTTCATACCTGTCAGATCCGAGCAGTCTGAATATTCTTGTGCTATCTGAAATTTCTTGTGTTACCTGTTCAATTAAAATATAAATTTAATTTCTAAAAGTAAAGCCATAGAATTTTATATTGAGATTTAATTTCTAATTCTATGGAAAAGAAAGGTAATTCCTAAGATGGAAACAGATTCCTGAGTGACTCTGTTAAGTTAGTATATTGGTGCATCAGTTTATTAGTCTCAGAAAAATGTGGCAAGTTTTAAATAAATCATAAAATGTGAGAGGAAGAAAACCAATTATTTGTTATATTACAGAACTCAAAGGAAGAATTTAAAAGCAAAGCACCCAGTCCATTTTATTTATTGAACTTTCTGTCAGCATGTTAATGCTAACCGCAAAGTTACTGCAGCAATAAAACACTGAGATGTGGTCCTTTTACTTAAAAGATGCTGCCGTGTGCTATGATGAGACAAACTTATGACTTGAGTTTGAACCCCAGTTCTCCCACTTAGTAGCTGTGACACTGTACAAAATATGTAATTTGTTGACAATGGTTTTGCCTTCTGCAAACTGGGATGGAAAATATCTACCTTCCAGTAGTAATTCTTATAATTATTAGTAGGTGTAACGCCTAGCTAAGGAAATGCTCAATAGATAATTCTCTTTCCCATTTCTTCTTCAATCTCCTGAAACAGTATTTCCTCATGGTACATATCCTCCAAGAAATCTTCAGTGTGACCAATTACCAGTTGGGGAGTTAAGAGTACAGGAGAAAGAGCAACCCACTGTTTATTGGTTACTGAATGCAAAACATTTCAAATTATAATGGTAACTTCTCACCAAAATTTGGTATGTTGAAGAAACAATTTGATTTTGAAAATATATTCCATCAGTACCACTATAATTAATTATTCTGGAAATACCAGTGATTCAACTTCTTTTGTAACTCAGAACACATGCTAACTTGAGTAATATGGCTCATTGTACTGAATTTTAAGGTATTGTGCAGTTTGTAAGGGCTTACTTGTGTAGTTTGGAAAAGCCCCTCAGATGATTTTTGGGGGGCAAATTTTTCTCTTTTTAAAAAACCATTCTCTTGGATCCTGTCTATGATGCCTTTTCTTTCTCTGCTGTTTATTAGCTATTGACTGTTCTTACCTCTCTGCTTGATTCCCTCTGGTGATTTTAAAACATCTTCCTGAGAAGTGACACCCTCCTGTGGGAATTACTACTGGAAACATATTAGCAGCGACCTTTCCTGAACACTTACCAGAGGCCAGGCATTATGCCAAGCACATTCATTACGTGCTTCCTTTCATTTAATCTTAACAACCCTATGAAGTAAGTACTATGTTGTTATTCTCAATTCACAAATGAAAAAAATATAAGCAAAGAAAAGTTAAGTTGATATGCTATGGTTGCACAGTTACTAAAGAGGAGAGTTGAGACTTGAACCTAGGTGTCTTGACTCTGGAAACCCATGCTCATGAGCACTCTGGTATATTGTTAGAAGAAATCCTCTGAGCTTAATGAATGAGTTTAGGATGGAAGTGAACTATTTTCTTGTTTGAAGCACTTAAGATTCTCCTTTCCCTCCAATGCTCAAGTAAAAGTTATCCTATTGAGACTAGTTTGCGGGTACTAGAAGTTTTGATGATTTACTTGCCTACAATATTTCAGGGGGCAAGTACTACGACTTGTTCATGTTTATACTTGCAACCCTAACACTTCCTGGTATAAATGTTGAACTGAATGGAATATGCCACATGACTTGGAGTTAAAGTCTGGTAGGAAAAACACAGAAGATGTAGCTAAAGGTTAATAAAAGGGAATGGATTTTTAAAAGGAAAAGGGAAAAGAATCTTATAAATGTCAAGTGAATAAGGGTTACAGAAACAGGAGGCAAGATGATTTTAGGAGAAATGCAGAACCCTTTACTTATAGCCTGCATTGGTCATTACTTCTGAAATACAATGTAGAAAAGGTGCCTCAAGACACAGAGAGCCAGCACCAGCATACTTGGTCCAGGGGATGGTCTGGGACAGTTCAAAGAAAATCATAGTTGGTTCACTCTTAGCAGTATTAGGAAGTTCTTGTTCTGAATAGAAATGCGATTATCTGGAAGCACATAAAATATGCACTAAAATTGTCTGAGTAAATGGGGTGGGGGAGATAAAGTATGTGCTATTAATTTTTCACTAGATTGAATACAGTAAATATTAATAAAGTTAGCAAATCAAGTATTCCTTGTATCATATAGGAATTTTCCAAAATTAAAGAAAGCCATCTGATATAGAATTTGATAATGTTGCATGACCATTTAATGGACATAATTTTTAGACAACTTACCTCATTAGATCTAAAACTTCTGCCTTGCATTCCATGTTTCCAGAAAGCTAGCACACTGTCTTGTAAGCAAACTAGCAGGCAAGAACAGCTCAGTTACTGTTAATAGTACAAAAGTTCAACTGATAAGCATCATTTCATCCCTCTCCCTATCTTGCATAGCAATATTTCAACTAAATATTTCAACTAAATGCCAGTCACTCCATAGTTATATAGTACCCTTACCTTTGAAATTAAAAAAATACTACATAGAACTTACTCATCTTTTTAGCAAGAAAAAATAAAATTCACTGAAAATATTTGTTAGAGGATTTTTTTTTGATAAAATGACAGTATTTTAGAGTATTTCAAACATAGAGAAAAATATGAGAATAGCATTAAAAAACACATGTATCCACCACTCAACACTTAAATCCTAACACTCACTCTGCATACTTGCTTTTTATTTTATTTTTTTGTTTTCTTTTTTTCTTTTTGGTATGTGGGTAGCTCCCTGACTGGGAATCGAACCCAGGCCGCAGCACTGACAGCGCCAGCGCTGAAGCCTTAAGCCACTACACCATCAGGGAACTCCCTGCTTTTTATTTTAAATAAAAATATAGCTGGCATCTCAATATACCCCATCCTCTAATCCCATTCGAGCCTTTCCTTCCTCACTGAGAAAACTACTCCTACAAATTCGGTATTTCTCATTATTATGCATGTTTTCCCTATTACTACATAGTAAGTTTACATTATCAGTGTAAACTTTATACTAAATGTTTCCAACTTTCATACATTTGTTATGATGAACCAAATGATGTTTCTAATGTTTTGTGATTATAAACAATGTTGTAATAAACATTTTTGTACCTCTTCTTGAATACATGTACAAAATTTTCCCTAGGGTAGATATTTAGAATTACTGGGACACAGATGTATGTACCTTCTCAAAAATTTTGTTTTCGTTTTCATATTTATGTATTTAATAGGTATTTGTGAATGTATTCAATGAGAAAGAAATAAAATTTTGTTTCTTCCAGATGACCAGCTGAACCAGCATCGTTGATTGAATAATACACATCATTTCCCCACTGACGTAAAATTTTGTTTTCTGTACTAATCCTGTTTGATTTGTAAGTGTTAAACAGTGATTTGTTCAGCATTCCTTCTAGACTACAATTTGAAACAGTTGGTATAGTCTCTTCTTTTAAGGGTGTAAAAAAGCTGCCTCTAAGACCACCAGGCCTTATGTCGGGAGAGTCTTGCTTAGTAGGCACCTCAGCAATGGGCCTGGCTCTGGTTGCCCATCGCCTGTGGGATACTTGCAGTCGTCTTTCTCCAGGAGCCCAGCAGGTATTCTGGCTTCAGGCCTACATACTACTTTAAATTCTGTTCTGTGTATGCTGGTTTTTGACTGTGGCTATTTTGACCTATTTTTAAGCTTGGATTACATTTTAACATATTGAGCAGATGTCTCTCAAAACTGACTTCTTATTACCATCAATATCTGTTCACTGAGAGAGAGATGTTCTACTTGGAGGAAGGAGTAAAAACAGAACCAAGAATAAGACAAATGAACTATCTATCCTTGGCCCTTCCCTCTGCCAACATAGATGCATGTATATATTTTTATTTTACCATTAAAGGACACCAGAAAAATTGTGTATGGTTAAATACTAAATTGTCATTCATTTTCCCTAGCACTATCTCATACATGATCATTTCGCTTGATATTTCCTGAATATAATCTTTTTAGAATACTGATTTGTAAGAAATGCCTTTACATAAAAAAACTCATCAAAGTGTAAGAATGGCAAGAATGAAATTCCATCTACTACTTAAAACTCTCTGATCAGCAGATGTAAGAGCAAAAGTACAACAGAGTATACTAGGTACTAAATTTTAAAGTCATAACTTATGGGGAAACTATAGGAATCTAGATGAAATGGAAGTTTATAACTATGTTATGAAAAGTAGTATTTAATTATTTTTTTAAAAGTGCAAAAGCTGCAAAGAAGATAACATCATTTAGATTACGAGGGATGTCTGGAAAGTATCCAACCATGTAATATGAAAAACAGAGGCATTTATGGCTGGATTTTTTCTGGACAGCCCTCATACATCATAGTTACTAAGCAAAGAGACTGTGTAAAAGAGATGACTGATACTGATCTCATACTCATATTAAAAAAACGAATCCTTAGTAATATATTTTTATAATGTTGGATAATTATCAGATAAATCATTTTAAGCAGCTCATAAGGCAATCATACAAAACTGACTTACCTATCGATTCAATCTGGAAATCAAAGGTGAGTTCTGATGATAATTTTCTGCTAGATTTTAATCTTCCTTGGAGATTCACAATTTTTATACAACCTAAAAAGAGAAAAAAAGTCATTTAAAAACTATTTATCTGACAAAAGAAATCTTATTCAAATAAGATGCACATAAATAAAAACTTACAGTCCAAGCACACAAGAATGGTATCTCTCTCCAACTGGGTTACATGAGTAACACTTGTCTGTGGGGTATCTGTAACACAAACAAACTCAATAAACTTACAGAAAAAGGTAATATTTAAGCATAGGACATTACGAAAAAAGAATTCTGAACATCATTAATTTGAAGAAGATATAAACTTTTAGCTATACATAGGCAGAGGCTGAGCTAGGCTGGTTGGGTTTAAACTCTGATGCAAAAGCTGAACTATGTTGCGTGCTCAACAGATTATCAGCTACAGTCATTACTATGGGTGATGTCATTATTTTTATTCATATGTGAAATCAGGAGTGTAACTTATATATTTTTTTATGACTAATTTCTGACTTCAGAAGTATAGGGACTACTTTGTATATCATTCTATGGCAGTGCCTACCACATGTAATAAATACTTATTGAATGAATGAATCAGTGAGTCAAACAAATTACAAATTTGAGTACAAATGAGTTTTTAAAATAAGTACTTGCAGAAGTATAAAGTACTACTAAAATGCATAGAGGCATTACTTTTGTTATAATGATATAATGAAATTCCTACAAACTGAAAATATTTAAATGAGTTGATTTTCCATCAGGTGAAAAGTAGAATATCTCAAGCTGTGTCTGAACATCAAAACTGAGCTATAGGCCTTTGTTTCTGGTCTTTTCTTCCCTGGAGAGTGGGGCTGATCTATAGTCTACCTTGCCTTTCTTCTACTTTCAAGAGTATTTAAAACCTAACTTAGGACAGCTGTTCTCAACCTGTGGGTCGCGACCCCTTTGGGGGTCGAACGACCCTTTCACAGGGGTCACCTAAGACCATCAGAAAGCACATATCAGATATTTATATTACGATTCATAACAGCAGCAAAATTACAGTTATGAAGTAGCAACGGAAATAACTTTATGGGGGTCACAACATGAGGAACTTTATTAAAGGGTTGCAGCATTAGGAAGGTTGAGAACCACCGCCTTAGGGACAGCCAAGGACTGCCATATTTCAGATTTCCAAATTTATTTAGACCTGGTATTTCTGTAACTAACTAGGGTTGGAAGGATATGGAACAGGCCTCCTGCAAATCAGACCAACTGGATCTTTGTAGCTCTTACATACTTGGTGAAAATTAAGAATCTGAACATGTCTATAGAATCTACCTCAGTTCAAAAAGGCAGTCTAGCATTACTAGGTACAAAGCCAGGAAAATGAGGATTTAGCAATTGCTTTTAACAACAATTAGTTCCCACTACAGACAGAGAATGTAATCAAAAGTTCTTGGAAGGGATGGTACTGACAAAGTCTTACAAAATTGTTGAATGCTTCATTCAACAATCAGAGAAGGATTTAAAATTATAATGCTTGGGAGAAGTAATACATTAACTGAAATTCACTGACAGTAAAATATTAATCAATCATCAATGCATTCTTATGAACTAGGGATAAAAAGATTAGAAAACAGGGGTCTGAAAGGGAAGATGGGTATTTAAGAAAAAATGTAGTACAGAGAATTTGGAGGAGACCAAGAGAAGCCATATAATAATGTTACCAAGGGCCTGTCATGATTTTCTTCATCAATGTGTCCTTAAAGGAAAACTTTTAAGTTTCCTGGGCTTTGGCACGCCATGTAATTGTCTTCAGGCTTTTGTGAATGTGTTTGTGATCATTTCTTTTCAGTGTCAAAAACCTCAGACTCTTAATTTTTTTTCTATTTTGTGAACACTCTTCCAGGCTTCCAACAAACTCCTGACTAATTAATACTTACTGGCAAATTGGTTCCTTATCATTTCCCTAAGTAGCCAAGGATTGACAAAGGGCTACTGCAAGACCTTTAAAAACTGTCTTCTAAAATGGCCATTGTCTAACTTTATAGCAAAGCACTTTACAATGTCATTTTTTAAAGAGAAAAAAAGCAAAAGGAGCTTCATAACAAACACAGCACTTTAAAAATGAAGATAAAAAGACATTTAAGGTCATTTTTTAAAGTGTGAAAGTTTAATCAGATTTATTTACCATGAAACTCAAGTTCTGCCAATGTGTACTGATTGCAATAACACAACTGAAGGTTTTAAACTATAAGCAAATTTCTGTAAAGAGCTCATCAATTGGAAATAATATTTCCTAAGACATTAGCTATGAAGGAAGGATCTACTATGGAACTGGGCAAAGCAGATCAAATTTTAAGGAAATAAATTATATTAAAGAATTATTTTCAAGAACCCTCAAATACTTTGGAAGCAGTTATTTAATTTATATCCTAATTACAAATCATTACAAATTTTTAATTAAAGTTACTGGATAGCACGTTATATTAATTATAAGAATATACTAAAAACTAAACTATATTTAACAAAATTTTTCTTTTATTTAAATCAGCTTTTCTGTTAGCCTGAGGTTTGTGTATACATGTGGTTCTCCAAGTGTGGTCCTTATAAAATCCTCAGGACCCACTCCAGATCTACTGAATGAAAAAATTCCTGGCATGAGGCCCAGCAGGTGTTTTTTAAGGCTCCAGTTGGCTCTTAAGTTTGGGGATCACTGGTGTGTTTTTTTTTTTAAATGTGGGTAGTTCCCTGGCTGGGAATCGAACCCAGGCCACAGAATTGACAGCGCCAGCGCTGAAGCCTTAAGCCACTACACCACCAGGGAACTCCTGGTGTGTTTTAAAGGCATCAAACAAATGAGATATCTTAAAGCAAATCATCTTCCTTTTTCCAGTCTAATAAGTTGTTCGAGACTGGATTTTTATGCACTGTTTTTGCCTAATGAGACATAATACATTTATTATCTATAAATCTAGTACATGTACCGGCCTATAATTCAATCTATATAATTCAATAAAAATCACAAACCTGATTCTGTGAACCATGAGGAGGTAGAATTTGGATTGACTGTTTCAAATCGAACCACCTGGTTGAAGTCTCTTCCTCTGCTGACACCAACACAGACTAGAGGGTACTCCTGTTCTGGAACTACCAGCATTTCAAACATTCTCAGTGGACACGGTATAGGAAAATCTATGTGCTAGAGAAAGAAACAAAACTACATTAAAAAAGGAAAACAAAACCCAAATAATTTCATAAGAACACTGTGAAGAATTTTTAGTTTTATGAAAAATGTAAAATAGTTATCTGCTATAAAGATTACTTCTTGTCACAGAAACTTGGGGTATGCAGAAAAATCCAAATTATGAAGTATCTTTATAAAGATTTTAGACTTAGTACTCTCTCTGTGTGTGTGTGTGTATTATTATTATTATTATTTTTTTTAATGACATAATTTTAAGATATTAGGCCTGGAAGGGAATAACTTACAAATCACTTGTCCAACCCTTTATTTTCAGAGTTGAAAACTGAGATCCAGAAATTGGGTGACTGGCCCAGGGTGCCCCAGCCCTTTGTGGCAGTCTCTCGTCTCCCAATTTGATGCTGACTCTGAAATACCCCTCTGCCTTCTTATCCAACTGAGCAAACATGGATGAGAAAACTGAAATGCTAATTAGCAAGAGACATTCCTCTTAGAAGTGTGGGCAAAAAACAACAACAACAAAAGAACAACAACAACAAATACAAATAAAAGAAATTTAGTTCCATATTCTCAAGTGATTCATTTAATTACTTAGTTACAAGCAAGCATTTTAATTTTACATAACATTTAAAATTACTTTTGTAGTGCTACAAAGAGACTAAATAAGTTCATATTTTGAAAGTCTTAGAAAACAGATGGATAACATTAACTTCATTAATGATCAGGGAATAATATCAGGAGATACTATATATACCCACCAGAATGGCTGAAATTATAAAGAATAACAAGCATTACTCGGAGAGGAGCAAGCAAATGCTCACTCTGATGGTGGGAGTATAAACTGGTATGACTACAATGATTAATTACATTATTAATGTTGAAGATGTGTACCATTTAGGACCTTGTAATAACACTCCTAGAGAACAGTACACACATGCATAGGAGACACATGCAAAAAATGCTCACAGCAGCACTGTTAAGTGTAAAAGCTGGTTATAACCCAAATGCCTATCAATGGAATGGATAAAATTATGGCATACTCACACCATGAATAATTACAGAGGAATAAAAATGAACAAATTATAGCTATATCTAACAAGTACACAAGTACATAAATATATGTTGTACAAACGAAGCCACACACAAAAGAACATATATATTATGATTCTACTTACATACTGCTTAAAAAGTCAGATAAAATTAATTCCAATGTTTAGAGGGTGCATGCTTACATAGTAAAAAGGGAAAATAAGGGAGCTTACTCATAGGGGGGTGCCATGGGGAGTTCTGAGGTGCTAGAAACATTCTTCTTGACAATAAAAAAGTTGTTTTCTCAAAAATATTGGTCTTACATATATTTTATTAAAATATTAATATATTTTATGTTTTTGTATATATTACCTTATAAATGGGCTGTTTTCTTTTTATTTCCAAAAGGGCTACTGTTAGTATTTAACAAAGCAACTGAATTTGATTTATTTTTTAATTTGGCAACTCACTGTAAATGCTAAAGGAAATAAATTCTAGAGAAGACAGATAGGTGAAATGGGACTAGCACAACTGTTAGTCCTGAGGTGTTAGAAGGTACAGTGTGGTCCTCGGGGCTGGTAGGTGAAGCTCCAGGTTCCCAAGGCCCTTCCCTCCCTGTGACGCCCAGAGTGCTTCCATCCCATGGGTATGCACACTTCTTCACCAACACCCTCCGAACTCCCTTCTCTAGGAGCTTCCCCATTACCTGGGAATATGCTTTGCATAAAATGTTACAATTTTAATAGGTAAAACATTTTAAATAACTCTCTTTGAAATGTGGTAAGACCAGTAAAGCATAAAGAAAGTTTTTGTCAATGAACAGGAAACCCCACAGCTTCTGAATACTTGTACTTAGCTCCCAGTAATAGCTAAGCAGTGTGTGTATAAATCACTAAGAGAAGGACTCCCGTGTAATAGCTGGGTGATCCTGGAGGGCAGTAACTGTATCTTACTCATCACTGTCTCACTAGTTAGAGGACAATGTGCCTCGTTTGTAATTAAGTAAAAAAAATGTTGGAAAGGTCTCTAATTTATAAGTTTTACTGATGATGAAAATGTTGTCCAGTAAAGCAGAAACTTTGTTGGAAATGTCATTAAGAGGAAGGAAGAATATAGAAAATGTAAGAATGTCTTTGAACACATCTGGTAAGAGCTAGTATAGGAACATCATAAATATTAATCAAAATAATGTCAAATATAAAAACAAAACATACAGGTAATCCTGAAGCAGAGAGACAGAGAGCGGGAGTCGGGGTAAGATGAAAGGGACTATGTATATCGCTGAGGGAACTGGAACACAGAGCAAAGTGAAAAACCATAAGGGAGACCTGCAAGTAGAACTGTACTATAGGTCTAGTATCTCAGAATAATAAAGACTCTGAAGACATGGAAAGCTTAAAGAGTACCCGTCCATGTTTTCTCTTTTCCAGCTGGATGGTACCAGGGAGCTTGGCCTACGAATGAGGCTTATTCCCCGTATTGCAAATGAAATGCTTGATAATCCTACTTACTTTACATAAAATAGCAAAGAAAACAGCTTTTAAAAATTCATTTAGAATCTCCTTAACACACCTGCACTTAACACACCTGAAGTTAGTTTTTCCTCAATATTTAAGTTATAGCTGAGTAATATTAAATATTTTAAAGAATATTCATTAATTAAAGAGTCTAGAGAAAACTCAGGCACAAAAATTTCATCCAAGGGAAAAAGCCTGGGCAAATTAATAGGGAGGCATACAACCAGAAAAATAATTCCCCCCTCAATTATGGTTAGTCCTTGTAGGCCAAATGCCAACTTACAGGTCGTTTCTCTGCTGTGATGGAGCAGTCAACCAGAACATATTCAAGCATCTCACTGCCCTTTTAGCACCTGATATGCTTGGTATCAGACAGCATATGTATGTGGGAGACACTACTCATATGTCTAGCTCCTACTGCCATATCCCTGAACTATTTCTCTAGCCTCTTTCAACTTTTTCTCAGGCTAACTGAGTTCCTTACAATTGGATAGATTTTCACTACCCTACCATTATTCAATAACTTGGGAATTAACTGAAAAAATATTTTATTTGGGGTTGTTTTTTTTTTTTGAAAGAACAAGAAAATACACTTCATTAAACTTTTACACTAAGAATAACTTAGGTTGACTTTCATGCTTACCTTAATTAACATGAATTTCTGCATTGGTTCAACCCATTCTAACAGAACAATGCTAGTCTGAAGTGCCCCACATAGGTACTTATGGCCTGTGTAAGGATTTCTCACTGTCAAGGCAAAAAAGTACAGTAAGTTCTCTTGTAATATAAAATCCTTAACAATAATATTTACATGCTCAAAAAAACCAACCAAACAAAAGGTGGCTGCTAGTTCAATTTCTTAATTAGTGTGCAGGATGAAAATAAATACTGTTTCAAGTAACAGCATGAAACTCACTCATCACTTGCAGGACTTCTGTTAGTACGCGCAAATGAAATTGCTGGTTGTTATGGGGCCTTAGGGTGGAAAGGACTTTATTTAGGTTTCAAGGTAGCAGGGAGATCAGCTGAGGCAGCAAGATCCTCAAGGAAGGGTCAAAGGAGATCTGGGGAGAAGTTGCCAAATAAATAGGCATATAGCCCATTTAGGGACACTGATTCGGGGTGCTTTTGGTAGTAATGTTCAGAGGCAGTAATGCTTTTGGTGCTAACAACAGGATGACAATCAAATCTCAAAATACAGATTTGCAAATAAAACTGAATTGCCTCAGAGTTTTTCAAGGGAAGGAAACTATTCTTTGTCTTTGCTACATGAAAATAAAACAGCTAGTTGTTATGGGATGAGGGAGGAATTTAGGCTAGCGGTATGTGAACAGAGAGGCTTCATAACCTTTCTATCACAAGCATAAGGTTCCACATGTTAAAGGCATTAAAATACATGCTGAATGAATAAATGTAGTTTCATGAGCCATTACTCAGCAGAATGGTGAATAAGTAACAGGTCCCTTGGAGAACACAGTGTGATAAAGTGCTGTAATAAAAAGTCCTGTACTTTCTCCATTTAAGCAGTCAATAAATTATTTGTAAAACAACTGTTATGTGCAAGGTACTGTATTAAGTTTAGTTCACATGAAGATACAATGGTTCAGACACTTACTTAAGGGGGGAAAACTATTACTGGCAGAATGCTCTGAAGCAGAACTGTTTTACACTAACAGGTTTAAAAACTAGCCTCACAGGGTTTTCCTATCCACTGTGCAAAGGAGAGCCATATGCTATTGGACAGTTTACTTACCAACACAACATTTCTGACACCACTTGGTCTCAGGGATTTTTGCCGATACAGCAAATTTCCTAAATGTAAAATGAAAATATAATACATGCAGGAAAGTGACTACATGATAACGAAATTGTTATAGATCAGTGGAGAAAAAGATGAGTTTTCTGACAATATGTCACTCATTAAGAATGAGATTAAACTGGACCCCTTTCTCATCCCTCAATCAAGTACAAATTAATTAAGAATATAAATATGAAGAACAAACTGTAAGACATTTAGATTGTAGAAAAATATAACCTCGGGATTTCTTTAAAAAATGCAAAAAGAACAAATAATACAGGCAAACACTGATAAACTTTAATTACTATTTTTTTCACTGCTGCATCCCTAGCACCTCAAGCTATAGGTGGCATTCAATTTGGTGAATGAATTTGTTGAATACATTAATAACTCTCGTTTAACAAAAGATACCACCGAGTAAATGAAAACACAGGCCACAAACTGGAAAAAGATATTAGCAAATATAAACTTAAGGTATGTAAAAAGCTGTCTTAATACTAAAACAATTTATAAGAACTTTTTATTTTGACATTTTTATTTCTCTACTTGGGAAAGTGGGATATAGATTTTCTGCAAAGGTCTGCAGACATCTAATTCAAATTTAATATGTAAAAATCCATTTAAAATTAGTTTTTAAAACAATTAAAAATTCATATACAAGGGAACTACCCACACACCAAAAGGAAAAAAATTCATATACACTCAAATACCTTTTATAATTTAATATAAAAACGAATATACCAAGTTATGAAAACCTCAAAATATACTCCTGCATTTCTGTATACATAAAATTTCTTTTAAATGTGTACATGTGCCAGATTAGATGTCATTGCCCTGCACTAGTCCATTTTTATTTAAAAGATCAGAGTTGTGCTTTACTGGAAACAAAACTGTAGAGCATGCATGTGATACTGAATACCATTCCAAGCATACTGAATACCGTTCCAAACAATTCAGAAAAACTTGATGTTCTTGTCACCCTATAATTGACAGCTGAGTAATGAGCAAGAATATGGTTATTATTACCAAGCACATGAGGCACTGTAATTTTAGCTTTTAGTATGTCTGTCCTTATTATATGCTCTGGATTTCACATATTCTGTGTCATTAGTCCCTTTGGTGATGCCATGAGGTAGGTTATAGCATAGAATACTGAGCCTTAGATTTAGTAATTTCCTCAAGGTCACACAGCAAGCAATTTAGGAAAAAAAGAAATTCTAACCTTTTCTAAAAGTACAGTTTACATGCCTTACACTCATCAGGGGCCCTTTACTTGTGCCTTATAAATACTTTTCAAGCTTGATTGTCAGTTTCCATGCCATAGTAATTTAGGATTATCAAGTCAGAAAGTTGGATGGACTTGTGCTATAAAATAAGTAGGCAGAGAAACAACAGCACAAAGTGGCAGCTGGGAAAAAAAAGAGGGGCAGATGAACTATATGGGAACTCCCCAATTCCATTCTTGGGGCTAGTTATAGGGGCAATATCCCAACTCCAACTACACATATAATCACAACTCTGAGTCAACATATAAAGATCACACTAAACTCAATGTAATGTACTTTAAAAAGACAGAAAGACATGCAGTGTATTTTAAAATAATTTTTTGCACCAAAACAAGTTTTTGTGCACAAAGGGGCAAATCTTAGTTATCCTGTAAATTTAGCAACTGAGAATAGATTTTCAAGGTACTTGAAAGCTAAGCTTCTACATTAGTTATTTTACAACTTATATTGTAAAGGAAGAATGGCTATATTATAAAGTTTTTGTAAAATACAATTTATACCAGACACAGAAGACCTTTTAGTCAATAAATGAAGTCCAATATAATAACCAAAAGGAAGAGAGTGTAATGAAAAATCCACAAAAGAAGAAAAGCTAAACCCTTCAACTTCTAAGTTATTATTTTCTAATGCAAAAACCTTTATTTAATAAACCATTTTCATTTTCCAAGTTTAGAAACAGTACTTTTGGAAAAATTCATTTCATTCAAAATAACAGATATGTCAAAAGCATCGGATTACAGAAAAAGATTAGTTTTTACCTTGTAGAAAAAGAGAATAAAAAATTCAGAAAGAAAATGTTTAGTATAACTGGAAAGTCTAACAGAAAAATTTTAAGAATGTGATAAACACTTCTTATAATTTTTCATTACACACAATTTCTACTAACCCAAACTGAGTGCTTTTTCAAATTCTGTAGTATAACTATTTATTAGAGCATTAACATATTATGCCTAAGGATAAAAACATATTTATTTCAATGTACTTACCTTGGCAGTATCCTGTCAGGGAGTTTGTGTGCTGGAATAGCAACAGGTAACTTTTGCATTTGTCTTGCATAATCAAAAAGCCCTGGTAAATTATGGGAATAAAGCTGAGAAGCTTTACCTGTTGGGAAAAATAAATATGAAATAAAAGCTAATAATATAAAAAGGAACAATTGTAAAGTATTGAAAAACTAAAAAACTTACCAGATATTGATAGTAAGCAGTTGTTCATTACATACAACCATGTACACCTTCTGGGGAATAGCTGATTTAAAAAAAGGCACAAAGTTTACAAAAGATAATAGATAACAGCAATGTAAATATATACATATTAACCTAACCAGTCATATCAATAGTCCAGTTCTTAAAAAAGAAATGTTTCCTAATAGAAATTCATTTTATAAGGCATTTAAAACAAGATGATACACATACATACACATTTGTAAGGAAGGGAAAAATAAATTAGGGATTTAATTTCATTATCTAAGTCTCAACAGGATATGATTTGCTTGAATCTCCTTTATGGGAAGGACTATACTATATAATCCCAAACTACAAAGGTAAAGGACATTTTCAAATGTCTATTCCTTTATTTTGGTTCTAGGTTAGATTCTCCTGTGTATTTCCCAAAAAATGCTCTTATCTAGGCACATACTGATATGCATGCCTCTTGGAAAAGAGATAGAAAAAAGAATCATTGTACAGTGGAGCACACAATATGAAAACACTAGGTACAGAGAAAAAAATGGCTGAGAATATGATAAGAACTTATAAATCATAAAGGACAAATATATGGAATTCAGTACCGAAATCTAGTACATAAGAACTGAGGGGCACCTCTGGAAGCTTCACATGAGTAATATTCAGAGCAAAGAAAAGGGAATTTCATGGAACACTGTCCATATACTCTGAAGGAAAAAAATTGCTTTCATTATTTCATGATGACTATCAGTGGTTTTCAAAGTCATCCTTGCACCAGCATCATCAGCATCACCTGGGTATTTGCTAGAAATGCAAATTCCTGAACATCAGCTCAGCCTTAATTAAGTAGAAGTTGTGAAGGTGGGCCCAGCAATCTGTGTTAACCAGCACACTAGGTGATTCTAGCACATACTGAAGTTTGAGAACCACTGATGAATATAATTAAGCATTCTAACTTAACAAGCTTGGCTGCTGGGTTTTCTCTGGCAATTCCTACTAGGTTACTCCATAATGGATTGGGATGAGGATAGGGAATGGAGAAAATGAAGAAACAAATGAAGAAACTGTCCTCGAAGGGCAGTACTACATTGAAGCACAAAGTCACAATGATGGCCCTGAATAATGAGAAGAGGTAATAATAAAAGGAGAGAAACAAAGTTAAATCTATTTTAAATAAAATCTAATTGTTTCATTTAGTTGCAAAATGTACTCACATGAAATACCTAATTTCTCCAAACAAGTAAAATGTGGCACCAGTCATACAGTTTTTAATTTTGATAAATGTGCCTCTATCTGTGCCTCAGACTGAAAGAACATTTCCTTTTATGCTCTTCATAAAAATTTCACAATAGAACTGGAAACCTTTGGCTATACTGAGAAGATTAGAGAAAGGGCCAATGACTTATTCCAGGCCACATACTAGTATGTCATTAAAGTAGAAAGAAACTGATTTTTATTTAATTCAGTGTTGTACGGTTTATTTTCATAAAAATACATACTTAAAAAGCATTTCTCTAGTACCAAATCTATGGTTTACTATGAGATTACCTTAATATATTTGTAGTATATGGCAAGATATAAATTTCTTCCATATCATCATCATAGGGACAATGAAAAAGTATGCAAAATTATATTAAGTATTGGATTTCACATTGGATTTTCATTTTCAACCACGTTTAGTAAAACTCTAAAGCTTTTCTAGATTTCTCATGTCTACTTTCCTTAGCAAACTGGGCTCTGGGTCAAATAATCAGTTTAATAAAAGTATGTAATACTTAAGAAGCGTAGGTTCTACAGTTTGCCTGGATTCAGAGATATGCCTTTCCAATGACTCTGTGACCTTGGGTAATTTATTAAATCTCTGTCTCTCAAACTTCTTATTTGTAAAACGAAGCCCTTATACCTAATAAGTTGTTGTGGTGATTAAACAAGATATTCTTTGTAAAGTGCTTAGAAGACTGGTGCACATTGAGCACACAATAAATGCTAGCTATAAATAATAACTGCAACTAAAATTTTTTCATTTTCTCACCTTTCTGCATCTTCACCTATCTAGCAGACTCATGACACCCAGTTTCTTTCCCCTAAAGTATAGAGAAAACCAACCTAATAATAAATTTCACAGTAAGAAGAAAAAATTTAGGGTTTCATATGCACTCATTCTCTACTCTTCCAGGCTTCCTCTGGGAAGAAAAAGTTTCACTTTGAAGGGCATGTCTAGCTCAGATAACATTACACTCAGTAATTTCAAGCACTGAAGCACCTAAGAAGGGGACTTACTGCAGACTGGTGTTGAGTGGAGCTAAAATGCTTACCCACCTATGTATGAAGTTGGTCTTGTTCTTTACAATTAATACTGTTACCAGTAATATGACTTTTATTTATTTATTTTTCTTTAAATATTTCTTTGGAGGAGGGGACTCCACATTTCTACTCAATTAAATGTTTTTAACAGTACAGGGTCTTTTATTTTTCTACATCTGTCATGCCATGAATTCATAGGGGATGGGTTCCAGCAGCTCAGGCCCCTTCCCGTTGGTTCTCACAAAGTGGCTTCTCTGGGTGGAGCAGGCTGGTGCTTCTGTTGAACCCCAGTGCCTTTCTCTATGGCTTCCTTTTTTTTTTGATCATTTTTCTTCACACATTTCAGGAAGCTATCCTGGCTCTTAAGAGTGCTTAACGTGCTCAATACGTATATTAATTCTTTTGGCAAAATCTTGCCCTTAACCTGTTTGTTTACAACAACGCCAACAGCACGTAGGGTAACACTGTAGACTCTTCCAGTTTAGCCATGGTAACATCTGTGGGCATTACTTTTTTAATAGTGCCCATTCCCTTAATGTCTACAACATCACCTTTCTTGTAGATTCACATGTACGTGGCCAATGAATAACTCCATGTTTTCTAAAAGGCCTAGAGAATATAGAGCGGGCGCCTCTCCTCTTTCCCTTTGTGTTGGTCATTTTGGCGAGTTACTGGAAGATGGCAGTTCCAACCGAAAAGAAGCAGTAATATGATTTTTAGCTATTATATCCAAGAAAAATATTACCACCTTTGAATTATTTGCTAATTATTATAAATAACAAGATCTTTCCTTTTCTTCCTAGTTCTTATGTATTTTTCAGCCATTTCACCGTTACCTTGTCCAGATTAAAAGATTTAGAGCAGGTGTGTCCAACCTGTAGCCCAGTATGGCTTTGAATGCGACCCAGCACAAATTCTTCAAACATTGTAAGATTTTTTTGCTACCCTTTTTTTTTTCTTTTTTAAGCTCATAGGCTATAGTTTGTGAATGTATTTTATGTGCAGCCCAAGACAATTCTTCTTCCATTGTGGCCCAGGGAAGCCAAAAGGTTGGACATTGCTGATTTAGAGTATATCACTCTGTTCAGGAACTTGTTGGAAAATTTGATTTTAAAAATGTTGTGATAAGAGAAGATGGAAATATCTGGTTATAAAGAAATGATCATTACTTATGGATTTTTCTCTCCATTTTATTTGTAATTAACTTATATTGATAATAGAGAATTAGTTGTACATCTCACAGGCATGGAAAACTCAATGTGACCAAAATGAATGCATCAGCATTCCTTTCAAACCACGTTCTCCTCTGTATGCGACACCTTTCTGACTGGTACTGTCATTCACCCAGTCACTCAAGTTAGAAACCTGAAGTCAACTATACTTCTCTTTAACCCCCATGTTGAACTGGTCATTCAATTTGGCCAATTCTAGCTCTTCCATCTTTCTCTAAGCCCGGTGTTTCTCTACAGGAGCAATACAAGTGTAAGAGACAGTGTGGTGAAGTAGTTAAGGACGTGGACTCCAGAGCCAGCTTGCCTGGGTTTGTATCCCAGTTCAGCCACCTAGTAGCTGTGGGATCTTTGAAAAGTTACTGATCCTTTCTGTGCCTCAGATTTCTTATCTGAAATGAGAATAGTACCTCTGAGAGTTGTGAAGATTAAATTTTGTATTAATAGGTTGTGTAGTGTTCCTGGCCATTGGGTACTAAATGTCAAAAGCTTCCCTTAGTCATTCTGACGATCAAAAATGCCCCCATACAATTCCAAATCTCATTTTTTCAGTCCTCTCCACTTCTGCCCTGTCTCAACACTTCTTTACCCTTTAACTATAATCGCTAGTCTTCTATTTTACCACACTGCAAAAAAGGTTTCTAAAACACAGATCTAATCATTAGCATGGTACACACAGCTGCGGTTTGATACCTGCCGACCTCCCCAGCTCCTTTATTGTTATTATTCTACACTCATTCTGTATACTTGTCATATCATCCATTCATGGTTCCCCATCCTGGTTCACTAAAATATGTCTTCATTTCATCCTCTTTCTGTCTGTCTGGCAACCTTCCACTCACAGTCATTTAGGGTCCATTTCAAATGTTTCTCCTGCTCATTTCCCCATAGGAGGTGCTAATGACTTTTGCTCCTGTGGCCTATCCCTTGTACTTATTCCTAATGTGACATCTGACCCTGAGTGCTGCAGTTACTGGTTTACATGTCTTTTTGCTCTATTAGATCACGAGCTCCAGAAAGGTAAGAACTAGTCTTGTGAATATGTCTTCACTATCTGGTAAATAGGATATGGTCTATTGAAGGTTTTATGAATAAAAGAGGCAGCAAATCACAGAATTAAAACTTATATTGTATCCAGTGTATATGTATAATAACTTAAAAATTAAAAACAAGGAAAATACAAAATAATATACCTGTTCCATTGATGTTTCATGAAGTTCATTAAGATTCAAGGTATAAATCCCTTCTTCAGCACCAAATATCAAGTACTGATCTGAAATGACAAAAGTGATCCACTGATTTCAATATACATGAAAAACTTTTTTTTTTGGTAGTTCCCTGGCTGGGAATCGAACCTAGGCTGCGGCGTTGAGAGCTCTGAAGCCTAGCCACTACACCACCAGGGAACTCCCTGAAAAACTTTTTAAAAGGACTTACATAGTCTGAAATTAAGTAAATATTTATTAATATACAAAAATTACTATGATTTATAAACAGTAAATACTTTTAATGCAAATAAGTAGTTAGACACTCTAGCTTAATAAATTGAGTTAGTTATATGTGACTATTACCCTAAAAGCAGTGAAGAAAACTTTTATGTAAAAAAGTTTTGAAGAGTGTGTGACATTAAGATACAGACATATAGTGAGGATACAGACAGTCTTTAGTCAGGGCCTAATACTTTTATTATGATCTTTTTTAAGGCGAGAGATCCTCTACAGTGGTCACTAGATCCTGGACCCTCAGTAGTAAAATTCCTTTAGCGATGGCTGTGTCTATAACACAAAGACAGTGAGTAAATGTGCTGTAGCAGAAGAAACTTCTGGAGGAAATTAGGGTGGCATAAGTATATGGTTTCATTATATTGATATGGTGAATACACAATGAAATTTTAATGTCATTTGTCACCACATATACTGCTAATAACAGAGAAACATGGAGTTCCCTGGTGGTATAGTGGCTTAAGGCTTCAGTGCTGTCAACATTGTGGCCTGGGTTTGATTCCCAGCCAGGGAGCTACCCACAATAAATAAAAAACAAACAAACAAACAAACAAACAAACACAGAGAAACATTTACCTTAAAATTTTTTAAGAAAGATTCAGAAAATGAATAAAATCAAATGCTTTCATAACCTCAGTTTAAATACCATTAAAAAGTAACAGATAAAAACATATAGTACTACCTCTGGTATCTGGGTTTATCCATGATGTTGCACAGTGAATTTTCAAGGGACATCCATTAAAAACCTTTGAAAAACATGCACCCATCTGGAAAAACAAAGAATAACCAAATAAATATGCCAAGTCATAGTCATTTGCCTTATAGTGGTACTACAAAGCCTAGTACAACAGTGATTATCAACTAATACAAGATTTTACTTAAGAGAGTCATTTTATTTTTCCTTTCTTCTCAGATAAACAAAGCAGTAATAGCAACCAATTCTGCACAATAATTGGTTTACAATTTTTTTTACTGCCATGTCCCACATCAAGAGCCATAATATTCCCTGGTAAGAAGAAAATCATAACCTCTACAAAGGTGAAAAAGTTTCTTATTTGGTTTCACAACCCTAAAAAGGGTTATTAATCATTGAATTTAGTATTACAAAGTAAACGGTATGGGTGATTTAAAATTCATACATGTGAGTCTATCTCAGAACACACAGACCCAGTTTTTAAAAATCTGAGTATTATTTTCCCTGACAGGAATCAATAAAATGCTTTATTCTTTGATTTATCAAGCCCATTTTTACAAATCTTACAGAAAATAAGTATCTTATAATGAAATATAGTATCACGCATATGAATTTCTTGATCATCAAAGAATAAAATGTTAACTTTGAAATTATTGTGCAGGTTGAAATAAACAAATACAAGAAAGCTACTCATTTAATTACTTTTACTACCAACAGCTTGGGAGAAAAAGAATACAAAAATATTTGATCAGAAGAACAGCACTGTGCATCAATTTATAGTAGAAATGTTCTTCACAAATGTGGAGCTAATATTCTGAGAGAACACATCAATGACGATAATGGATTAAAAATATTAACTTAAAAAAACAAATCATAAGATTTCCTTTTTACCCAGAGAAACCTACTAACCAGTATTTTAAAGATTTTAGTACCAAAAAACCCCAGTAGTTTGGCAATACAATCAGGTGGCAGAAAACCAATTAAAAATGTTTTTATGATGTAACTCAGAAACTGTTATCACTTCACTAATCCAAGTAATTATCCTTTAAGATAGCAATGAAAATTCATGTTAAGTTACTGCTAAACTCCTAAATATCCCAATGACAAAATGAGGTACAAAACAAATCAGTCCTGACCTTAAGCTAACTTATATAGTTGATCCTATCTGGCATTCCATAGTTATCATCTCTTCCCTGTGAACTGCATACCTGATGTAAAAGTTTTTTTATTTTATAGCCAATAGGACATTTCATCCCTATTGTATATATGTTTCTGCTAGACTTGGGAGCCATTTACATGCAAAACTTTTATTTATTTTGTAAGATAAAACATAATTATTTAGATCTTTATACTAATTTAAAAATAGAAAGTCTAAAAAGTACAGTTAGGAGTTTAAAAATTAGACAAACTTGACCATCTAAACTAAATGTTACACAGGTTTCGGATTATAGACCTGTAGCAGTGAAAATGTAGTTCTATCTTTACTAACCTAAAATCACACTGAGTTAATATAATTTTAATCCTAAGAAAGACAACATGGTCAAATTAAAAAAAAAAACACAACCCCACAATGGACTATAATATAGGACCATCTAAGTTCTAGTTGCAGGTCTGGTTAGAGTTAGGTAAAGTTTTGTGATCTTGGTGACTAAGATCTTTGGGTCTCAGTTGTACTCATGGGCAAAATAAAGAGGATGGACCAGATGCTCCTTCAGTGTGCATTCTAGTTCTAAAATTCTGGTTTTGGTAACTGAAAACATGTTAGAAAAAATGTGTCATATCTGTATTTTGTACTTCCTATTACATGTGCCTTTTTTCACATTTCTTGAAGAGTATCTGTAAGGGAGATACTAATAAATTTTGAAATAAAGGAGCTTTAAAATGTGTAATTTATCAGTTTTATTTTGATAAGTTACTTTTCAGATGTAATCAATTAACAATTAGCAATCTAATAGATTTTCAATAATTATGGCCGCTCTTTCAAATAGGCAAACAATCTATCTAAAGGTATTAAGCATTTGTCATTGAATTTAGTTTGAAAACTTAACCTATTTGATGTTTATACTTACATGGACTTTAGGTGTTGGGGGCAGACCGTTACTAATAGGCTTCTAGAAAAGAACACATGTAAAATTAATTATACTTCTTTTGTTGTTATTTGGCATAACAATATTGTATTTCAAACACATGTATTAGAATAAACTACATGAATACATTCTTTTTGAAAAACAAAACATTTTAGATGCTAAAGTTCCTATAACCCTTCCACAGTCCACTTAGTCCTAGTATCTGCCCCTGCAAAAACGTGTTTAGTATGTACCCTTCCAAACCTCTCTAGGCGATTATATGTACATCCTTCTAGACCATTTAGTATATACTCATATACCTGTCCCCACAGAAAATTGTTTTTTTGTGTGTTATAGTGTGTGTTAGAACATAACAATTATGAATTATTGTGCAACTTGTTCTTTGCCTTAATATTGGCTCTTGGGAAACATTTCATCAGTATATATAAATCTGGTTCATTTGTTTTAACTATAGCACATTATAGTATGCCTTTAACAGACTTTATTTAGCTATTCCCTAATTGTTATTGGACATTTAGGTTATTTTCAATTTTTTACTGTAAAAACAATGTGGGAATGATCACCCTAGACTGTATCTTACTATGCAATGTGTGAATGGTTTTTAGGGTATTCTGTGAGAAGTGAAACTACTGGAACGTGGGGTCTGCACTTTTTATGTTTTAGTGGATACTGCCTGCCAAAATGTCTTTCAGAGTGCTCACATCACATCATACCCATCAGCAGTGTATGAGAGTACTGGTTCCTTATAGACTCACAGACACTTAAATGTTTTCAAAATGATTAGTAAAAAGTGTTTTCTCATGTATTTTTCATTAATTTGCATGCCTCTGATTGCAAAGGTTGAGAATCTTTTTAAAAAATGTTTATTGGCTATCTGTATTTTCTCCTTTGTGAACTGTTTTTTTCATTTTTACTGTTATCTTTTTCTTATCTGTTAGAATTCTTTATAATAATCTAGATTTGAATTACTATTTGTTATATATATTACAAATGTATTCTCCTAGTCGATAAATTATCTTAACTTTTTGAAATTTTGATGGATTTAAATATATTAATCATTTGTGAGAGTATATTGATTAATTAGAAGGATAGCCAAAATAGCACATCTGCTCACCTACAATATTCTCAAGAATACCAGATATTTTTCCAAGGAGCTACATTCCTGGAATATATGATTTGTCCTCTGGAGAAAGATATTATACTTTAAATGTAAACTTGATGAAAAGTCTAGATTTCTTTCAAGGTTAATCTTAGTAACAACTTTTAAAGAAATAAAGTTATAATATTTTTCTTCATCTGAAATAAATGAGAATTATTTAAATAATGTGACAAAAATTTAAAAGCTACTCTTGAGTTCATACACATGATACAAACATTCTTTGTAGTACTACTTATATAAGTAATTATTAGACACTTCTGAAATTGACTAAAATTGTACTTTGTAGATGTGTTAATGAAGATACAGTTTATGCTGCCATCAATTCCTGATAATTTTTTTCCTTCTGACAAATAATTTATGTACTTATTTTTATGTTTATGTTGTTAAATTATCCTCTTAGAAAACCATCATTTTTAATTAGGAAGTTCTGAATGTGGTAACTGTTAGTTTTAAGTACTAATAGAACTGGCTGTAAATAATTTCAGTAAGCTGCACAAACTTTAATCATGTTTCAGTATCCCATAAATTCTGTTTATCCTATGATACAGTCATGGACATAGTTATTTCAGAATTATTAAGACTATTAGTTTAACTAGTAGTTCTTTATTAACAGAAAAAAGTGAATTAAAAAAATGCATACATAAAAAACACACATCTTTCAAAGGTTAGTATACGGGATTAGAGAGTTATTAAGCTGCATGTTTGTACCACTACATTAGGAGTGCTGTGAAAATTTAAACTGATGAAAGCAAAAAGGCACTGCTCAGTTGAACAGACTTCATATTAATAAAACCCATTTCTAAAAAACATTTTACACTTTTGTTAAAAATGTCATAAATTTCACAAATTACAATGGATAACACTAGTGAAATACCTTAACTGAAAGATAAATAACAGTATGTCTGTCATATTCCATAGTAAAATCTTAAAAAAGTTGAACATATAGCACAAAAGCCTCTAGCAATTTTTACTGTGTAAAATCATAGCTATTATGCATATAAACATATAAAATATACTATAAATTTCCATAAAACTAACAACAAATGTTAGTATACACAAAAACTTCAAAAATACTGTCTCATCTCATGATTTCACTGGCATCTGCTGAACTGGGATTTTAAGGATGATTTGTCTTCTGATGGTCAAAAGTAAATTCTTCACAAATGTTAACATTTTTTTAATCTTCCTGGTAAATATTATTTGTTTAATACTTACATCATAGTGTATTATCTAACAGTTATAATAGAAATAGCTGCCATGGCTAATTACATCTTTCTTGAAGTAATATATATACTAAAATATAATCTTAATTTTTCCTCCTTATTAGCTATTCTGAGTAGGAGTAGTAATATCACAAATTGCATAACCTACAGTTAGATTTTTTTTTATTTTAGGGTAGAAGCTATAGCTTTTGTTATCTGCCCATGTCCTTCTTTCCTAAACTTCCTTAGACTGTAAAAGGAACTTATTAAGAAGGAAGAAGGGGTTCAAATATATGGCGATGGAAGGAGAACTGACTCTGGGTGGTGAACACACAGTGCAAATATAAATGATGTACTACAGAAATGTACACTTGAAATCTATGTAATTTTACTAACCAATGTCACCCTAATAAATTTAACAATAAAAGAACCAGTTCTCATCAATGAGAATAGTAAGTTATTTTCTGAACAATCACAAGAATACTAACAGCAGAAAGTTACAATTTATAATATAATATACTCTGTAACAAACTGGCTTAAATGATTTGAACAGAAAGCCATCATTCAAGTTTGCCATATTTTGGGGGGGGGTGGGGGGGGTGGGAGGGGTGGGAGGTGGTTCCCTGGCTGGGAATCGAACCCAGGCCATGGTGTTGAGTGCCAACGCCTAGCCACTACACCACCAGGGAACAGTAAGTTTGCCATATTAAAATTACTTTCTTTCAAGATTAAAACAACTCATTATCATTGTAATTAATATACTAAAATACCAATATACTAATTGTAAAATATACAATTGCTGTAGTTTCACTAATCATAATTATAAAACTAACCTAAGTGAAAAAGAAAACAAATACAAGTAGACCTTATTAATATAAATACCTACTGGTACATCTTTCTTTTCTTTCCTTGAAAGGTTTGTGCCTCTATGTTCATTCTGTTGCTGATACAATGAACCATCTCGTTCACCATTTAACTGGAAGGAGCCCACTCCATTTCCTTCAATAAGATATGTTTAAATATATTAAAAAAAGGATTAATTCTCACAAGATTTTCATTCAGAAATTTCCAAGTAGGAAAGAAAAATATTATCTCTGAGACAGTTTCTGCCTTCATGTGGGATCAACCACAAGAATATTTAGTACTGAAGTAGGAAGTTGTAATTACCTATACGCTCTTTTACTTGTATTTCTATTTCTCTCATATAGGCAAATTTAAATTTAGTTTGCATCTAAGTATATATATTTGGGTTAAAAAGACAAAAAGGAGATATTGAATACATAACTACTATCAGGAAAGGGACAATCTACAGTATGTTATCCAAGGACCTTTTTTGCTCTTTTTTTTTTAAATTGCTTTTTTTTGCACAATACACATTAAATTTACATTAGAACAGCATCCTCTAGTATTAATTTGTAGACAAATACCTAGTAAACAGTGAGTTATTATTTTTCAAATGATTAAATGAAATTCAATAAAGCAGTTAGACAAAATATCCTCTTATTTTCTAAAACAGAAGCAGCCTAGAACTAAAACACATTTTATTTAGAGTTTAATTTCTTTTGTTGCCAAGCTATAGATAAATGTTGAATTTTGCATTAACAATTCTCCAAAAGAGGGAAGGCTAGATATGAAATGAGAAAACAAGGGGCAAAATATCCCAGACTGGGTCATAGGTAATCTTGTCATAAAAATACTTCAAACTATGAGACAAAAAGTAGGAAACATCTCTATAGCCACTGCCTTCCTTCCTTCTTCCCTTCTCAAAGGAATCTGAAATAATGTCTTAAAAGAAAGATTCCCCCCATTTTTTCCACACAGCACGAAAACCTGGAAACACTTATTTCAGCCTCTCCTCCCCATTACCTAAAGCAATGGACTTTTGTGGAGGTAATCTGGGAGGCGGTGGTCTAGGTGGGACTTGGGATGGTTTTGCAGGGCTCTCTGACATAGGACATCTCTTGATTGTTCCTTGATTATCATCCTCAGTAGAATGAGTTTCCTGTGGTATGAATATGGACTTAGGCTGAAATAATACAGAAAAGGAGGCCAATGATAAGACATGAAGTTATTCGTGTTTTATGAAACATAAACAATATGAAATATTTTTGCTGAAGTAAATATTATTATACATCAGAGGCTTTCAAACTGTGTTTACTAGTAGAGTTTCAAGGTTATTAAACTATCTGATTCACATTATCTTAATAAATAACCCAAAATTGTAAACTAAAATATTTTCTCAGGAGGAAAAAGGCCTCTTTCTATTAATTCCTCACAAGCCTTCCCACTTAGACTTACCAAGTAAAAATATTCTTGTCTTACTGAGCTCCAATTTAAATAAGTGTCTTTTTATTTTAAACATTTGGGCTAATCAAAGTTAGGGTCCTTAAAAGGCTCATCTAAATTGACTCTTAGATGACTCAATGTCTTTTATGTTAATGCTTAACCTTTCAGACTGGGAGCAGAGGAAGATACCAATTAAAATCTGCTCATTATGGAGAGTACTAACAGCAACAGAAGATGCCTGAGAAACTTTCTGTTTAGACAATGAAAAACATCCAATTAGCAGAAGGTTTGAGAATTTATAAATTCTTATAAATGTGTTCCTTATTAGGAAGATTACTCAGCACTCATCTCTTTGAAATTTGGACTACAATACTTTTGCTAACATAAAACTAAACAAGCAAGTACAATATTATTTACCTGAGTGAATCATGATATTCACAAAAGTATAAAATGAAAACAAAATATACTGGATACCAAGACTGGCCAGACTCCAATTCTCATTTATAACCCCTGATTTCAAACCCTGTAATAGCTCATTTCATAAACAGTTCATTTTATAATTAAAATTTGCTATGCACATAAGCTTATAAATTTATTTTATCACTACATATATTAACTCATTTTACCTTCAAAAAACCCCCATCTGTTGGGGTTATTTTATTAATCTTACCCAAGTGAAATAATACTAATCTATTAATATAATCATTTTCATGTACAGATATCTAGAACTCATTATTTAGAATAAACAGTAAGTAACAAGTTAGATAATTAAAAAAAGATAAAAAGAACCACAATCATGATTAGTAACTTCTTCATGAGGTTCTTTGAGGATCCCAAGTGAAAATAAGCTACAGAGTAACAAACTGTTAACACAGCATAAAAGGGGCAGAACAACCACACACACATAATTAAAAAAGAAAAACAATCTGTCTACCTTTGGTGGCAAAGGCGGTGGAATTTTTGCTTTCATGGTTGAACTATAAAAACATAAAAGTTTAGAATGAGAACTCTTCATTTTGCAAATAAATCAATACTAAAATATAATTAATTTTTCAAAGTTATGGAAGAAAACTTGCAAAGACAAGTTCCTTTTTCTAAGATTATGAATGTTTTCCAAAATATTCCATGAAATGTTGAATGAAGTATTAATCAAAAATAACTGAGTAGATGCTTTCTTGGTTACAAATATTACATAGTAATTAAAACTGGAAAAGATTAACTACAATTCCAGCTTATATCAACTGAAGGTAATTAATTAATGTAAAAATATAAGTAACAACTGGTTTGTGGCAAAACAGCAAAATGTTATAGTATAAAAATATATCACAATGTAATATATATTTTTACTGTTAAGATATGAAATATCTCTGGTGAAGCTCATCAGAAGTTATCTACACCCACTATGAAATTACAGGCAGAACTGATTCATTACAACCCAGGACTGAAGTTTTAAAAAATCTCACAAAAATATTAAAAAATGACAGAGCATAAGTTCTCAGGAAATGAGGCACAGAGAGGTTAAGTGACCTGATTGGGTCATAGAGTAGTGAGGTAGAAAGGAAAATCTATGCCCCCTAAGAGTTAGGTGCTCTAGTCACTCTATCATGACACTGGATCTTTCTTTAAAAAAGTATTAAAAGAACTAAATATCAATGCTTCCATAAATGAAAACATTCCCTCTTTAAAAACACTACATTTATATCCAAAGTATTTTTTAATATGAAATACATCAGATGAAATTTAATCAACCATATAATAAAGCCTCTTGGCAGTTGTAGTAATATTTACAGCAGCTATCAATTATTGACTAATCTATAATATTAAATCACATATTTACTGTCTTAATTAGTTTTTTTCAATGTTCTGTTACTGACTTGTGCTATGGATTGAACTGTGTCTACCCAAAATTCTCATGTTGAAGCCCTAGCCCCCAATATGATTATGTTTGGATGTCGAGATTCTAGGAGGTAATTTAGGTTAAATGAGGTCACAGGGTGGAGTCCTGATCCAGTAAAATTGGTGGCCTGTACAATAAGAGGAAGAGAACTCTCTCTATGCACACATCAAGAAAAGGCCATGTCAGGACGCAGCAAGAAGGCAGCTGTCTACAAACGAGGAAAAGGGCCCTCCCTGGGAAGCGAGTCAGTGGGCACCTTACCTTCAATATCCTACCCTCCAAAACTGTCTGGTTTTGAAGCCACTCAGTCTACATCTTGTTATGGCAGCCTGAGCTAGGACAGAGTTTGGTACCAAGAAGTGGGGTGCTCATGTAGCAAATACTTAAAAATGTGGAGGCAGTTTTGAAACTGGGTAACAAGTAGAAGCTGAGAGTTTTGAGGTGCATGTTAGAAATACGGATGTTAAGAGTGATTCTGGTGAGAAGTCAAAGAGGAAAGCTGGTGAGAAAGTTTCCACTTCCTTAAATAAAGGTAATCAACAGAATGTAGGTTAAAAATATGGACATTAAAGGCCATTCTGGTGAGATCCTAGATGGAAAAGATGAAAGTTACTGCAAACTGAAGAAGAGGCAGTCCTTGTTATAAAGTGGCAGAGAGCTTGGCTGAATCGTGTTCACGATCCAGTATTCTGTGGGAGGTAAAACTTGCACGTGATGAAAGTGGACATTGTTAGCTGAGGAGTTTTCTAAGCAACGTGCTGAAGGGAGTGGCTTGGTTCTTTCTACCTGCTTATAGTAAAATGAAAGAAGAGACAGATAAATTGAAGATGAAATTGTTAAGCAGAAAAAAGGAACCTGAAGTTGAAATTTGAAGAATTGTTAGCCTATCCATATTAGCTCAGAAACGGTGGTATGAGAAAGCATGTTTTGAAGAAAACACCAAAGGGGTGGCTGGACCAGCGCTCAATACAGAATTTATGGGATTATACCAGCACAAACACTGGCAGTTTGAAGTGAAGAGGATGGAGACAAGACAAAAGGAAAGGCTGCCGAACTCCTTGGAATTCACAGGACAGGATGAGAGAGCTGTCCCAACACGTGCTGTTCTTCAAGAGGGAAAAATGATCCTGAAGCTGATCTGTGGATCATCAGATCTAAATCAGACTGATGTATTACTATATTTAGATACGTCTCTTTTAGAGTTGATTCTGGAAAGAATTAAGACTTTCAGGGATGCAGGGATGGAATGATTGTATTTGACATGTGTTAAGGATGTAATTTTAGGGGCTCAGGGGCAAAATGCTATGGACCAAATTGTGTCCTCTCAAAATTCGTATGCTGAAGTTCTAATCCCAATGTGATTGTATTTGAAGATACTGCTTTTGGGAAGTAATGAAGGTTAACTGAGGTCCTAAGAGCAATGTCCCAATCAAATAGGATTAGTGGCGTTATGAGAAGAGGATAGAGATTTTTGCTCTCTGCATGTACATACTGAGGGAAAGTCCATCTCTGGATACAGTGAGAAGGCAGCTGTTGGCAAGCCTGGAAGAGCTGTCACCAGGAACTAAATTGGCCAGCAGCTTGAGCTTAAACTCTCAGCCTCCAGAACAGTGAAAAATCAATCCTACCACCAGTCTATGGCATTTCGTTAAGGATGACTGAGCTGACTAATACAACTAGAACAGAACAAAGGAAACAAATGGTATTTACACCTATGCTACCTTGTTCCTAATGATATTAAAATTACTGTGAATATTAAGCTGTCTAATTTATAACATCAGGTCAAAAAGACACCTTTTCTTTTATCAGAAATAGAACTTACTGTTTAGATTCATCATCATCCCCTTCATCATCTTCTAAATGTGCCACATGCCCTCTAAAGACAAAGAAGGATCATTCCATTGTCACTAAATGAACTTGACCAAAACAGCTTAAGAAGAAATTCTAGAAAATGCAGGAAGGGCTACTACAAGACAATTTTCTTTCTACATCTTTACAGAATTCAGAATTAAAGTAACAATAATAACAAAGCTATCTTAGGTTACATGAAAGAAACGGGGCAAACAGACTTTACTTGTCTGTGACAAAGTATTTTAAGCTTTATCAAAAATTAAAATTACCGCTGATGTAATTCTTCTTCAACAGACTTCAGAAGACTCCTAAATGAAAAATGAATAAATGAGCAATAAGTACATATTTTCATCATTTTAACCTAACCCATAATTACTTTTTTTACTATTTACTAAAAATTTACTACAATGATCATCTTTATACTATAAAATATCAAGGTATGTTTAATGAGTTATCTTTATTTTCTGTTGCTAATGTCTTTATATATGTATTTTAAATGACCAAAATAAATCCTAATATGTACTAAAAATATACCAATTCAAACAGGACAACCCACCATGAAATGTCACAATAGGACCAACAAAACAATAATTGCAGGGTCATAGTCAGGGGTTTCCAGGATTCAGATTTTACCTGGAATATTTACCTGACACCTGAAATTATATTTTCTTTTTCTTAAAATAAGGAAGGTGACACACTTTTAAAAACATCATGCTCTCAGGCAATCCTACAAAATGAAACTCAACATGTTGGATCTCTCTGCAAAAGCATGCATGCATGTGATGTGAATACATGAATGTAGTAGCACTTTGCTTTCACAGAAGACACTCACTTACCTGAAGTATCTGTTCTCCAGTGGTGTACTGGCAAACACATTTACACTTTTGGGAGACTAAGCCTGTATCAGACCAGGTGCGAGGATTTCATCATTAGGAGCAATTTATAAAACTCTGATATTCAGGAATGTAAGCAAGAACTCATGGCATTCCTGAAGTTCCCTTGCTTTTTTTCACTGCAAGTTCAAGCAGCATACCTCCTATATTATACTCTTTAAGTATAAAAACTCAACAGCCTTCTTAAAGCTAATAGGATAGATTACTTAAGTAAAAGTGATTCAGCAGAAAATTTACTCTTAAAAAGTTGTAAGGCAGTACCTTTTAATCATTTTCCCTTCTCATATATTGGAAAAAAACTGCCCTTAGAATTATCAAAACATAAAACCAGAGAAACTGAAAGGTATGTTTAGTTGGTATTAATAGATTGATAGAATAGATTAACAGAATAGATTTTTGCTCTCAAATTTTAATGAAGCCAGCTTAGTAACAATCTAAGTATTAAAAATGACAAAGTTCTAAATCTGGGGTGATAAATGATATCAGAAAACCATAAACCAATTGCAAATCCTATTTTGCAGATAAAAAAATGAAGGTACTGGTACTTCAGTCAAATGCATTATCTTATTCACAAAGTTCCTCAAGGGCTACCTGCATGAAGGCAGGAGCTTTAGGATAGAGACAGTTTAGCAAAGACAGTCTGAATTTGAATCCTACCTCTATCACTGTTAAGCTATGCGGCCTTCCATAAGTTACTTTGATTTCCCTATGCGTCAGTTTTCATACCAGTAAAATGGGAATTATAATAATATTTAGGTCAAAGTGTTCACCTGAAGATATAATGAATTAACATAGGTAAAAAGCTTAGAATAGGAATTTAGTACATAGTACTCAGTGTTTTCTGTATTATTGACTAAGCAGCATTTCTTTAAACTAGGTATTCTGAAAATGTGGTCTGGATCCTGGCAATCTCTTAAGTCTCCTGTAGGAGGTCTAGAAGGTAAAAAAATATTTTCATAATACTAAAGCATTTACCTTTCCACTCTCACTCTTTCATTGAGAATGAACTCTAGAGTTTTCCAGACTATAAAATACATGATATTACAGCAAATTAGTAACAGACATGAGAAACCAGCTGTCTTCTATTGAGCCAGATATTGAATTTGCAAAAAATAAAACAATGCACTTACTAATATTATCTTGTTTCAGAAAAGAGCTATTCTTCATAAAAAATGTTATTATTTTGAGACTCAACAAAAACTATGCTGTAATATACTGGCCTATAGAAAGCCTCTTTTTGCAATTATCTGCTTTTGCTATGTCTCATGAGAGGAATCAAGGAAGGTACCACAAAGAGAAGGCATTTGAATTGGTCCTTAATGATTGAAAAAAAAAATACACAAAAAAATGTGATTTATGATAACATGTAATGAGTATATTTACTATTTCATATAAATTACTAAATATTTTTAAAAGTTCTCAGTTTAAATTTCTAATACTACAAATATTGACAGTTATAACCCATATAAACAAAAACTCATTGGAGTCCTCAATAATTTTTAAGACAATGAAGAGATTCTGAGACTAAAAATTTAAGAAGCGCTGCTTTAAACTATTTTACCAAAATTAAACATATTATCTCTGAATTGTCATTTTAGGAGATGTTAAAAAACGTTTTCTTAAGCATGTGATATTTTTGAGGGATTTCTTTTTCCAGCAGGGACTATTAAGGTTTGGAAATAATTAAGAAGAGAATTTAAATGTAGTTTATTTTCAGTTACTGTATTCGATTAAATTTGGGATTCAACTTTTTAAATACAATCTTTCTGGGAGTACTAGGTAGGTTAAGAATAAGAGGGAAGACTGTATAAGAGAACATAGAAAAGCAGCTAGCCTGTGGCTAGGAACATTTTATTTTTTAATTCATTTACTCGTAAATCTCCTTCTATGTTTTGACTTCTTTTGTTAATAAAGTTAAACACTCATTAAGTCTTAATGAAAAGTAGGATATATGGTATGTTTTTCAGGCTTTATAAAAGAGAAAATAAAACATGGCTAAATTTGCTGAAATATCCACTTATAGTAAATACTGTATCTTGAAAGCACTGGAGAAAAATGTGATACTGATTTAATCACATACAATAAACTACTCACTAGTCCACTTAGATTCTTCTATTATGGAATTTTTAGACAGTAATGAACAAAACAAAACGAAACGATACCCTAAGATACTGACTTACTAAGTCAACCTAAAATGACTATGGAGTTCCCTGGTGGTGTAGTGGCTTAAGGCTTTGGTGCTGTCAACGTTGCGGCCTGGGTTCGATTCCCAGCCAGGGAGCTACCCACATAAAAAAATAAAAATAAAAAAATAAAAAAAATGACTAGAAAATTTGGATGATGAGGTTAAAAATGGAACAACGTGCAAACCTAGATATAACTGATGAAGTGAAGAAACTGAAATGGAGAAAAGTAAAAAAACACTGCCAAAATAGTTTTAGCATATTTGAGTTAGCTAAGGAATTTGTACTGTTGGTTACTAAAATCTTTCAAAATTACACTGGCATCGGTGTATAGCTTCCCAAAGGGAGTACTTCAAAGGTGACTATAGTGATATTCAGCAATGAGGTATGTAGTGCTTTTTCTAAAGATAAGTTCTCATACTCAAATGTTAGACCTTGTGTTCGCCTACTCTTACAATCAACAATTACTGAGTAAATACTACAAAAATAAGGGCAACCTGTAAATATTTACTAAACCCTGAATATGCTAAATGTTTTACCATGCATAATCATAAGGGTAAAGCAGTTCACCCTACACCATATGGGGCAGGTGCTATTATAATCCCCATTTTACTAGAGAAATTTGAGGTAAATCTCTCAAAAGTCACGTAGCTTACAGAAGGATAGTTCTGGCATTTACTACTACGTACTCAAATGTGGCAGGAATTGTGTAATTCAACTTACTCTTTTCACTATTATTTAGGTCTTTAGAAGATAATTTAGAAGAAAAATTATTTTTATAATTTTTACTCTACATTAAAAACAAAATAAGAAATAATTTAGTTTTCTTTTGAAAATAATATTTTGTTTGTTTTAAATGGTCAGAAAGGTTGACCCCAGTAATAACAGAATTCAAAAGAAAACCACCCAGTAAAAGTCAAAATACATATGCACTCATTAAAAAAAAAAAAACCCCAAAACTATCTCAGATAGTTCCTGCCTGGTCTGGAATAGGTAGAAACCCATAAATGGAAATCTGTCTGCCTGATCACCTATGGAGAAAGCAGGAAATCCTGTGAGTTTTAAAACACTACCTAATCACAAGAATAAAGCAGACATATCAGTACAGTAAGAGAAGTGCTACATCCATGCTCATGTCACATGTATGTATATACCTGTACACGAAACACAGCCAAAGGTTAAACTTTTGGCCAACCTACCTTGCCAGTGATTCGTTATATAGAAAACAGTTCCTTAAGCAGGGATCCAATTAATCAAAAAATGAAGGTTGGGCATATTATTAACATTTTACCTAGCCAAAGTAACCATATACTACGAAAATGTGTAACAGTCAGAAATTAGACAATGGGAACTAAGGAATCTGGAAAAGCATTTGGTGATGGGCTATATTTTTGTAATTTTGTAAGTGTATCATTTAAAAATATATTTAAATGGAACCAAAAAAAGTGAAATATTTTTCCAAATTATCCAATCTCTTAAAATACACCAAAATTTGCTAACAAAGTCCTTAACACTATTAATCTCAAATTTAGACAAAATAACATAAAAAAACACTTTGGAATTCTTTATTTACTAACCCACTCTGAGACAAACGTTCCATTGTTGTCCACCAACATATTAGGACAAACTATAAATAGCAGTTACTATTTAGATAGAATTTCACTTTTCTACCAGGTAAATTTGCCATTTCAGTGAACATAAATAAGGTTAACAATAATTAAACAAACAAACAAACAAAAAACAAAAACACACTTTGTGGTATTTAACTGAAGTTCAGTTTAAATAAAAACTAATGCATTACTCTAGGTTGTCATTCAAAGCCTCATCTCTGTGTTGAAAAGAATGATATATTTAAATTAAATGTTTCATTTATAAAAAAGGAAATACATGATTCTGCACTATCATCACTAAATCTAAGCTGCTTGTCTTTAGTCACCATTTCTCAACTGCTTAATTTAAACTATGAGTGTGTATATATGCCTCAACTCTAATTGATTTTGAAATATTAAGTTATTCTGATTATTAAAAGAACATCTACATTGCCAAGAGATTTGGGGGGTTTAAATAATATTTCCTTATAAATTAACTTATAGTATAATGATAATTTATTCATGAACTCAGAAATGAGACTCTATGGAACATTGGAGTCTTATTCCCATGTCTTGCTAACTCAGACCCATGGACAACTGACTTGCTTACACCTTGTAAAGCTGCCTTTTCACCACTGTGCTATACAGCACCAGTGTGTGGTGTAGCACAGGCCTTGAATAATGGTTGTATTTATTTCTTGAACAAACTGATAACTTTTAAGACTTTAGATACATTTTAACTTACTATACACTTAAAAAAAAACTCTTACCAGCTAAAAAATATTAAGAATTCTAAACAGTGTGAATATTTCCAGCTGTTTTCAGAGGCCAACACACCTGGGAGATATACCAAAGCAAGTTTCATAAGGAATAAACAGGTCAACTTTACAAATAAAAGATATAAACTGCTGAAGCATACGTTTATCTTCAGTTTTCTTTGACAAAGTCTAGAAAGTAGCTTGATACAGCATAAAAAAATGTAAGGTAGACTGTCCCCATTGTAACAGTTACTGACTGATTAGCAAGGTGGCAATGAAAAACGTTAAAGTATATTATAAAACGTATCTATCAGACTAATACAATTTATAATATTTTAGGGCAACTTAATTATTCCTGAATTTAAATTTTAAAAGAACTTTACTTACTTGTTTGCGCCTAAAAAGTAACTACCTTGGTGTCCTTGTCCATATTCTAGTTGTAGATCCTAACAGTACAAAATAAAATATTTAATAAAATAGGAGTATACCACAAATCACAATATACTAGTATATATTATTCTTAAAAGTGAAACCCCAGACTGAAAATAAATCTGTATTGCTCTATGTTCTTAAAAAGAAGGCATGGTAAGACTTGCACAATAAAAGATCTCAAAGTTTGTATGTAGTTTTAATTTACATATTTTACTATTTACGTTCAGTATTTTTCTGGAAATTTGTTTGAATAAGAAGATATGTAAGTTTCATTTATGGTTATTGCTATTATAATTACCATTTGTTAAAAAAAAGTTAGTTTTTAGAAATAAATAAGCGCAAATAAAGTATTCTCAAGCTATAATGAAGCAAAAATGATTAAAAAAGAGAACGAAGCAACAAAAATCTTGGTTTGACTTTGCACATAAGATCTGCAATAAACACACACACATATTTCTACAAGTGCTTTATGCAGGTAATAATGATTTTTTAAAGAAGTAAAATAGGGTGCTCTTTTAAAGTAAATTATATAAATGGGCTTGCAAAAGATTATAAGTTGCATGTCTGGACTTTTAATATAATTTAAAGAGGTAAGTATAAGTAGCAAAACTTCAAAATTATTAAGGTAGTTCCTCAACTATTTAAACATTTCCAGGGAGCTCCCTGGTGGTGTAGTAGCTTAAGGCTTCGGCGTTGGCGCTGTCAGCGCTGCGGCCTGGGTTCGATTCCCAGTCAGGGAGCTACCCACATACCAAAAAGCAAAAAAAAAAAAAAACAAAAAAACAAAAAAACCCAAAACAACAACAAAACATTTCCAATGAAGGCTGCACATTGTACAGTTAAGAACTGAAATCTAAAGGGACAAACAACGTAAACGGGCTCAACTCAAATGCCTTCTTGAGACAAAAAAATATGCTTTCCAACAACCATAGAAATGATAAAGTTTCCTTTTCTCTCCCTTTTAAGCCTCTGTATTTTAAGCCTATTTTAACAAGAAAGGGGCACTATTTAACTTTTTAAATGAATTTTATTTTCATTAGAATATAGTGTTTTTACTTAGAGTGATTTCTAATTTTAAAAGATATTGTCAGATGCACTTTCAGGACTTAAGGTGAAAGTTTACCTCTTGGAGCAAGCAGCATTCCAAGACTGTCCAGGAAGACAGCTGAAACCCTCTCCATGCCTCCATAGCATTTAATACATAGTTTTCCTCTACCACTTACACTACATTTTAATTCATTTATTTACAAGTCTATAAAATAGTCAGACTGTGAGCTCCTCAAACAAAAGAAAATTGTTACATCCATTTTTCTTCCCTATAGCCCAGTGTCTACCACACTACCTGGCACACATTAACTCTGCCCTAAATAAATGCTTATTCAAATGTCATTTGTTAATTTTCCTACAAATAACTAATATGTCAGCCTCATTAATAGACACAAAAACAATTCTAGATCACAAAACTACTTGGCTCAGGAATAAGAGGATTCTAAGTAATACATTCCATTTAAGTGAAAGCACTTAACATTTTAGTACTACAAGACCTGTCAAAAATTTATCTGTTGAAAATAAAAATAAAAATTGTGATTCACAAAAGTCTCAAAGTTTGTCTTTTTAAATATTTGTGTTCTTCCATGCATAAGAACAAATGTTCTTACCAGTGACAGAAAAGATAATACATTATAAACAAAAAAGAATCAGTCAACTGTCACACTGGTGTTACATGAAATTCTAATGAAAAGGAACACCTGTTCTCTTTAACTTACAGTGATAAATCTTAACAGGATGAAATCACTGTTACTGTAAGACAGTCACACAGTTATTATACTGAACAATTTAAGTGGTCATAACTTTATATAGGAACCTTTAAACTCCGGTTTTCAGTAAAGAGAAGTATTATCTCAATGAATATACTTATAAATTCAAGTTTGTTTCTTCAGCTGTAGATAACTAGGCACTCTACCAGACCAGCAACCTGTTTAGCCAATATAATCTCTTAAGCCTTTAATCAAATGACAGAGTCCAAAAGCATGTATTTGTGCAGAGTGGCCATAACTTCATATAAACACAGATATATCATAAAAATAGCTAGATAATCTGATACATGACAGTTAATAAGGTGATGATAATTTTTAAAAAATCAACTGAGATCAGCAGTGTAATTAAGAAAGTAAGAGAAGATAGTCTGAAATAACTATTGTATTTTAAAAGAATAACATTTAGACTAGGGAGAAGCTACAGACAGATCCAAGTCTGAGATTAAATGTGACATGTGTCAAGCCTTTCCAGGAGAGCTAAAATTGAAAGGGACGTATTCTTTATTCGTTCTCTGTAAATCAAGTATGTTTTAGCAACCATAAAACAAAAACAATGTGTTAGGCATGTCATTAAGTAAAAGAATTACACTAAGTCCTTCTAATAACATCTAATCTCATTGAATTCAACTTTTTACCAAGCACCTATTATTACATGGCAAGATTTCAGGCAGTAAATCAGACAATAAAAATGAGGAGAAATAAAAAGGAAAGAAAGAAAAGTGAAACCTGGACAAAGTTAGTAGTTATTGATATATTTTTAGGGCACTCTAAGAAAGACTAATCTAAAACGCTTTTCAAAAAGGACTTGAAAGCTATTCTGTAATTTAAAAAAATGCTAGCAAAATTATGTTTGGAAAAGCACTCAAATTAACCCTAAATGACAGTAAAACACAGCCATCCTTTTTAAGCTCAATAAGGATACATCTGAACATGCTAGGATAGACATAAAATATTAGCTGCATAAATCGGACATGAACTTATTAGTGAATGAATATTTAACAACACAGTAAATTCAAATAAGTAACAACATGGACTGAAAACTAGCAGTAGCCTAGTATAGATTCAACCTGAACGCTCGAACAAAAATTTAAGATGATCAGCCTATCCAATTAAAGTATCTCTTTGAGTCACAACGTCCAAACTTCAGTGGTCTGTTTTAATGAATGGGAGTATTTCTAAACCTAGGATACAGTCTCTAAGAAAACATGGTTCCAAGAAAGAACTAAAAAAGAATAAAGGATGTGACATGGAATGTGGGTAAAGGAAAATATATGATCAAGAAGTTATAATTTTGTTCTTAACCCCCCGCAGGAGATTACAAAGTCTATACCTGATGAGAAAACAGCAGGAAGTCAATAGAATTGATACAGTTGGCTACAAAAACACAAAAGAAAAAAATACTTCAGCAATATATTTTAACCAAGAAAAAAGAACAGTAGATGAGAAAAAAATTTCTTCTCATCAAAAAAATGAGAAAATTATGATATGAATAAGGTCATTAGTTTTTAATGTGGGAGAGAGTTCACAGAAGTAAAAAGAGATTGAAAACTGGATAATTAAGTTGTTTTTATTATTTCTTAAGAAGTGAGACAAACGAGTGGAGTCAGAACATTAATTGATCAAGCAGTATTCTGACAAAAGGAGAAGAGTTAAGAGGACTCAAACTGAGTAACACAACTTTTATAAGGCCAGCTTGGAAAAGAGTTCAGCAGATTAGGTTTCACATTCTAGAAAATGTCCTATCATTGTGTAATTATGAAATAAGTGCTTCTCAGAAATTGTTTCACACAACATAAATTTTGTAATAGTTCAACAGATTTAAATAGTTCAATAGATTTAAAAGAAACAAAAATAGCATTTGCTGTTTCTTTTCCAGAATAAATTTAACTTTATTTATAGACTATTCCATTTTGACCTAATTCAGGGATAATCTTATTTTTGTTATGTTTATTGATAATGACCAACTGGTTATATTTTCCTAACAAGTTTTCAATTCCAATTTAAGTATTTTATTCTTACTCTTTCAGGTATACCGTAAGTTTCTTCAGAGCAATGATTATATTGCTACTTATGTTCCTACATAGCAATTAACATAATGCTTTATATACAATTAACTTTAAATATATACTTCATTGGCATAGGGACCAAAATATACAGTAAAACTGGTCAAATTAAAAATTAGTGTGAGCTGAACATAGGTGTAATATAATCTTTTAATCTAAAGAAAGCATTTTATAGATCACATAAACCCAATTTATATGGTTATAGGCAAAGTTCTTATTATTTAATTATCATATTATAATGAGTTTTTCCCTTTTTTAACTCAGACATCTTTCAAAATTTAAAGACCCTTTTTATTCACTAATAATCCTAAAAATCAAGCTCTGTCCTCTGGCTTCATATGTTATGATTACTAGATTTTTAAAAAATGCACTTTCTTTGTAGTAATAAAAATTGAAGTGTTGTATCTGAAATTCATTTACAAAAATCACAAAAATGAATACACTTTGCACTTATAACAACTAGAAATCACTGATGACATGAAGCTTTTTAGGCAGCAAGGTCTTTAAGCAGGTCAACATTTATTCTGTGTCCCAAAAGACTTAGGGCTGTCATCTTGGTGGCAATGACCTACTAAGATGACATCCAGACATTTTGGGTTTATCTGGTTTCTAATGGTCAGCAATATGTATTTGTAAGAGTTGAAATCTTATTCCCAGCGCCGAGTTTAGGACTGATGAAATTAGGGGGCTAAAATAACTACAGCCAGGTCACATCCATCTGTTATTAAGAAAGAGAAGTGAAACAACCACCAGCCCCCATCAGAAAATAACAAGTGTTGATAGTGATATAGACAAACTGGAACCCTTGTGCACTGCTGGTGCAAACTGTGAACTAATGCAGCTGTTATGGGAAGTAGTACAGCTATTGCCCAAAATATTAAATGTAGGATTATTGTATGATCTAGCAATTCCTATTCTAGTTTTATACCCCAAAGAACTGAAAGCAGAGACTCGACATATATTTGTACATCTGTGTTCATAGCATTATTATTCTCAATAGTCAAAAGGTGAAAGCAACTTATATTCATTGATGGACCAATGGATAAACAAAAGGTAGTTTATATATGCAACAGATTATCACTCAACCTTAAAAAGCAAATTCTGACACATGCTACAACATGGATGAATCTTGAAGATGTTATGACAATATGCTAAATGAGCCAGTCACAAAAGGACAAATATGGTTATTTTACATTTTTATATTTAAATACTATATAAGTATAGTTGGTATACTATCTTACATTGGTTATATTAAGTTTCAGGTGTACAATATAGTAATTTGACATTTTTATACCTCACAATGTGATCAACCCACTATGTTACCATGCAAACTTACCACAGTATTATTGACTATATATCCTTTCTGCTTTTTACCCACCCTCATTCCCTCCCTTCCGGTAACCATCCCTTTGGTCTCTGTTTCTATGGGTTTGTTTTCGTTTTTAGATTACACATATAAATGAATTCATACAGTACTTGTATACACAAAGACCCCCTCCCCCACAACTTCTTTATTCATTCGTCTATCAATGGACAACCAAGTTGCTTCCATATCATGGCTATTGTAAATAATGCTGCAATAAACATAGGGGTGCATATATTACAAAAGGACAAATATTATGATTCCAATTATGAAGTAACTAGAGGTAACACAAATTCAAAGAGACAGAAAATAGAATGATGATTGACAGGGCTGGGGGAAGAAGGAAGGGGAGTTATTGTTTAATGGGTAAAAAGTTGCAGTTCGGGAAAATGAAAACGTTCTGGATATGGATGGGGTGATGGTTGCCCAACAATACTAATGTACTTAATGCCACTGGGTTGTACACTTTTGTTATGTATATTTTACCACAACAAAAAATAAAACTATGAATATACATGTTGATTAAAAAGAAACAGAGAGCAGGAGCACTAGTCCAGTATTAGTGGAAACCAAAACATTGATGATGTGGGTATAGGCAACAAAACACAGTGCGGTTGGGTATGAATTCCTCAGCCAGGCTGCTTGGGTCAAATCCCAGCTCTATGATTATTTAGCTGGGTGGTAAGACCAATTTCAGCTTCTTTGCACCTAAATGCCCATCATTTGTAAAACAAGAATTATAATATATTTAAAGTGTCTAGAACAAGCTTGTCCAATTTGCGGCTGCTGGGCCACACATGGCCTAGGATGCCTTTGAATGTGGCCCAACACAAACTTTTAAAGTTTCTTAAAACATTACGAACATTATGCACGGACATTTTTTTTTTAGCTCATCAACTATGTTAGTGTTAGTATATTTTATGTGTGGCCCAAGACAATTCTTCTTCTTCCAATGTGGCCCAGGGAAGCCAAAAGGTTGAACACCCCTGGTTTAGAATATGCTTGGTATATAAAAACTTGTAGATAAGTGTTAGTTTTTATTATCGTTAGAGGTAAGCTTTTCTTTTAAGGTTAATTTTATAAGTGATAGGAGCTGACAAATATTTCATTCATCCCTCTTCTGCCAGAATTATCCACAACTATCCATAATTAAAAAAAAAAATCAATTCAGAATTCACTGATAGTATTTTCTTCGGGCATTCTTTCTCACTTGCTTTCTTAAATGGTTAATTCTCAATCCTCCACAATGTGGCCTCTCTGGGCCAAATGATGCATCTTTCTTTCTTTTGTGACAGTGCATCTACCGACTTTTCTAGCTTTTTGACTGCTTGTTTCCTGCCTCCATTATTTTTTTCTACCTTTGACTGCAAAACACAGGCATCACCCATTAAGGTAACCAGTTTTCTACACTCTTTATTCAGACGTTGATGCAAACAAATGAAATCTCATGGTTTCATCTGTCATTTCCTCTTTGATTACTTTAACCTTCCTCTTGTGAGTTAATCCCATAATTTCAGTATGGTATGACCATTTATTTCATCATTTCTGCTCTTTATGTGCCATCTCTCAAAATTGTGATCTGTGCCAATGACTGTTCCCACATTAATTCCCATGAAACATTAAGAGATATATGTATATACATTCTCTTTCTGAACAATCTATAATGGCTCCCACGTAATACTGAAATCAGTCTTAGTCTCTTCCAGAAATCATTAAATTAAGCCACATTAACCCAAAGCTTTTATCCTTCTCTGATTTCTACGATACTTATTGTATGTTAGCTTCTCCTCATCAACAGTTACTACCTGGCAAAGTTTTGGCAGTCTACTCTATATAATACTTTGTTGCATGGCTAAGAGTTTAGATGTGCCAGTATTTTCTGCCATCAAGACAGTAACTTCCCTAAAAGAGAAATTCTGTCTAAAATTTCTTTCATGTTGCATAAATGTTATAGGGCATATATTTAAAAATTTATGTAAAGAATCATTTAAACTAACCAGAATTAAAGGAGGTAAGTTATTGAAGCAATGAGGAAGAAAAGAGTTGAAAAATTCCACTGAAAAGGCAGAAAAGTGAAATCTAGGAGTAAATATGGAGGCAACCTGGGGCTCTGGCGAGCTACAGTAGAAGAAAGAAGTATTTATTTAGTAGCAACTATTGAAAGTATTATTTATTTAATATTTTCTAGGGTTAATGTACCATCTTTCCTTACTTAATGGTAAGACAGTCTTAATATTTGTAATTTTGGCTTGAGAAACAGTATATTACATAATGCTACAAAGTTAAAATTTCACCTGGGACTGTTTTCTTTGTTAAATTATAAGGGTGCCAGAAAGATGTATACACATCTTAAGAGATGTTATCTATGTATTACATAAATACTGATGACAACCACTTTGAGCAACTCTTGTAATTGCAGAAGTTAAATGTGACTTGTATTCATCTTTTTTTATTGGTATATATATATATATATATATATATATTGAGTACTACAATTTTAATACAGTTTTTTTTCTTTCCAAATAAATATTTCTATCCACTGACTGCAGCATTCGAGTTGACTCCACAAGCTCAAAAAACTTTTCTTCATTTACAATATTTTTAAATATGTTTTCCTGAGGCTTACACTATCAACAACAAAGATGCTTTGTATGCCATGTTGTGCAACATTTTGTAATAAATTTTTTTTTAATTCATTTTTATTGTTAGACTTATTGGGGTGACATCTGTTAGCAAGGATTACATAGGTTTCAGGCATACTGTAATAAATTTTTTATGTCATCAATGCCATTAGATTCTAATTTACCTATACTTAAATTTAATTGATGGCACTTAGTGTGCTGAGTATTTTTTGCTAAATTTCACTATAATGGTAAATATATTACCTATAACGAAAGTTTAAAAATGTCATTTATGCACAAAGCAATTCAAATGTTATTAAATGCATAAAATAGTCAAAACATCAACTTTTTGTTTTTTGTGGCTTTTTGACACATTCTGAAAAAAACTTGAAGTCAATTAATGCAGTGAAAGGGTTAAAATGTATATACATTTTTTGGACACTCTGTATGTTACATATGCAATATATAAATATTTTATATATGAATGGATATGTATATATGAATGGTTTCTAGGTCATTAAAAGAAGTCACATTAAAATTGGACATTTTTATAGGGAAATGTAATTAAAAAACACATATGAGTGAGAAAAAGTTTTTCATAAAAAAGGAAAAATATTTTTATTTTTTATTACAACATTGTAACATGTTGAGTAGATATATTTATCTAACTTGTTAAGGGAAAAAAATGCTATAATCCCTAATACATGGAAATTTGCTAAATGGCAGGACTTATAAAATAATACTTAAATTGGTTTGTTAAAATTGGAAAAGTGTTAGATTAAAAAAAAAAACCAAACAAACAATTAAGACTAAAACAACGCTGACAAAGAAAATCAGAAGACGAGAAATACCAGATTAGATCTTGCAGTGTAGTATATTTCTTCTGAACTGTCCAAAAAACCATCACTGTCGGGCTGTTTAGCAGAGACCAAGAAACCCAAGTTACTGACACTTAGACTAAAAGCCACAAATTCACAAAGGGAAACTTTCATAAGTGAAACAAGTCCTGCTAACGTAATTTTATTAAGGCAAAGGCAAAGTGAAATCATATTAAAGAGCTTCTACAAAAGCAACATTACAGGAATTTTGCTCTATAATGCAGTTACTACATTAGTATAGAATTTAAATACATGCAATACCAAGTTAAAAAGAGAAACAGCAAAATAAACTCAAACTGCCTTAACAAAATACAATTAGCAATTGCAAACATCATGACTACTTTTTCTTCTTAACATTCTCCATCCTCTATATAAATGTCAGGCTTTAGTTTTATAATAAGATCATTTAAAGAATTTTGCTTTAACATTCCTTTCCTCCATGCTAGTATACTAAATTAGAATAACTCCAAAAGTTACATGCTAAAGACTCCCTTTATATATGTTTGGTGAATTGGGTTAAAATATAGAAAAGTTCCCACTGCTATCCTTGTTATTTATTAATACTTTTTTTTCATTATGAAATAGGAAAGAAAAAAAAATAACATTATCTGGAGCTCTGACAAAGTAATTTCATTAGGATTAATTCTGTTTGTTTTTTAAGTCTTGTGTGCTTTATTCTTCCACAGTATTAAGATCTCAAATATTTGCAAAGCATTTTGCTTCTAAGACTACATCTAGTAAATCATCATGTTATCTGGAAAGGAGTATATAAAACACTAACAAAAAAGATCATGAAAAGAACATTTATATAGTCAGCAAGCCTTAAATGAATGACAAACTTGATCTACTATGTATGCCTAGTTTTCCCTGAGTTTTAGCACTCCAAACATATGTGACTCTACCCTGATGTTTAAAAAAGTGGCTTGTATTCTTAAAAGGCTGCCCATGAATTCAGTGAGATGTGCTTTTATTGGTCTAATGTTGTAGTTTAAAACCATAGCACTTATCCTAATAAACACATGCACAAAAAGCTGCTCAAAAAATGAAAAACAAAAATGAAAAACAATTTTAAGGGACAGCATTAAAAATATTTAATCAGAGAATGGTAAAACTAGTAAGTTTCTCCTAATTAATTTTGAAAATATTCAATCTCAGCAACACAGATTTATTTATTCTGAGATTCAGAACTACTTATCTCTTTATTTCCCCAAATGTATGAAAATATTGGTAACTAGCCTTTTAAGACAGTTACAATGTATCATGAAGACTAATTAAAACATTTATTTTCAGTGTTAACACTCCGAGACTACGCTACTTACAAGTTCATGATGTGGTTCTGTCTCCTTCCTTAAGGGTGGATCAAATTTTACTTGGCCAACTAAAGAAGAAAAAAAGTAAAGCCATGATGTTTCTATATTCTTAGCGATACAGTAATTTAATTTTAAAAGTTACTCTATAGCAAAACATTTAATTTTACTATCTACCATGTACCAATCACAATCCAAAGATTAAAGAATCCTTTAACCAGAATAAGCCCAAGAAAGTCTAAGCTGTTAGAGTAATCTGTTAATGTAGGCCTTTTCCATAGTTAAAAAAAAAAAAAAAGATAATTAGCAAAATTAGGTGTACAGTATAGTCAGGATCTAACTTGCTACTTCATTGTGACCCAGCACTAACTAGAGACAATCTTAACTGAGGACTTAGTTAGGCAGACAGCAACTGAGGCAGAGTACTTTTGGAAACCAGTCTGCAAGTGACCTCTAATGATTCCTGTCTCCTTGTAATCATCAACTTGTGCAGTCCTTCCCACATCCTCAGGACTGTCTAAATGACCAAATGGATAGGGCAAAGTGATGCCTATAAACTTCCAAGGCTTCTGTAGTGGGCTCTCTGTATTGGATCACTTGCTCATGTTGTGAGCAGCCCTAAGGAGAGGCTATATGGCAAGGACTGAAGCCTCAGACAGTATGTGAACAAGCACAGGCAAGCCTTCAGATGACATCCAGATTGTAAATTCATGACAGACCCAGAGCCAGAACCAGCAAGTTAGCTGCCCTGGGTTCTTAAGCCTCAGAGTATGTGTGAAATAGTAAACATTTATTGTTTTAAGTTGCTAATTTTTGGAGTAATCTTGTTATACAAAAATAAATAACTAATACACTACTAGCTAAAGTATAAACTAGCTAGAGCAGACATAAATTAAGTACTACATTCATCTTTTCCTTGCTATTCTAATGTATTGAATTGAATGTTTCACTATCGCTACCTTTCCATTTCTGTATCTCATTATCATTACTAACTGCTTTTAAAACCTGGGTACAGCATTTAAGACTAGTGACATAATAGCAGAGGCACAAATATAAAACATTAAATATAATAAAAAGTCACAAATACATTACAGTTCAACTATTATAATAAGAGCTTCAGCCAAAACAGCAATTCTCAATCAAGGTAGGGAAATGAGTGAGATTTCAAAGTATAATCACTTTTGTAATTGTTTAGATTTTAGCCTAGTGTACATTTGTGAATATTAATACCAATTACAAGAGACCATGAGATTTGAATATTTGGTAATAGGAGGGACAAACATAGCCTTATAGATCCCCAGCTGTGTGGGAGGGTGCATATCCTTTATTGCTATTATGGATTAGATAACAATTTTTGGCCCTTAAAGATAAGTAGGCTCTTCAATAATGTGTTCCTCATACGTGTTCACATGCTCACACATCAAAGATTACAAAACAACTTTTCTTTTAATTTTTTTTCTCTTTTTTTTTGTTATGTGGGTAATTCCCTGGCTGGGAATCAAACCCAGGCCACAGTACAAAACAACTTTTAATATGGTATTAAAACAATATACAACCCCAATAAGTCTAACAATAAAAATGAATATAAAAAAAAAATAAAATAAAATAAATAAAACAATATACAAGGGCTATCCGGAAAGTATCCAGTCATGTAATTTGAAAAATAGAGGCATTTATGGCTGAATTTTTTCCAGACAGCCCTTCTATGCATTACCTTGACAGAACTATTGAATGGCTCTCATCTACACCTATCATCAAACAGCAAAATCAAAACCTTAATAAAGTTCCATGAGGACAATTTTGTGCGTCCATTTGTCTTGTGTTATCGTCACATGTAAACATGCCTATTTTCCTTACCAGACTGTATAATCACTGAGTGCAGGGGCACAGGAATGTCGTCTTAGAATAACTTTCATAACAAAGACAGAACCCTAACTGTAGTATGTATTCAATACCCCTATACTTTGTGAATGGAGTACTACTTTGTATTCTATGGGAATGCATTCACACAAAGGGGGGCCCACACAGCAAAGTCCCTATGGAGATTCATTCTGCATTACTTACACTGATATCACTTTTTCATTCTCTTCAAATTCCCTAAAGTAAGACAAGCTTCTGCCACATGATCTTCCAACTATTGTTCAAACAATTGTTCCAGGCTACAGATTGTATACGATATTCTTAACAATGTCAAAAACTCCTACTTATCTGTAATTGTCTATTGGTCTTGATCTGTTTTCTCTACCATCTCTTTAAAAGATGTCAAGCCACATACCATTAACTTTTTATTTTAATATCCAGATGAAAACTCCTTTTTAGCTTCTTTAGCTCCAACATTATCACTTGCTGACCCTTCATTAGCCATTATGGGTCAAAACTGATCCTACTATGGGAGATAAGAGCCCCAGAATTACCTCTTTTTAAAGCAAGTCTTAGCTTATTACATTTAACCAAAGGCAGAGGGGACCTCCTAAAAGGGAAAGAGTAACTTCTTTCTACAAATAAATCAGTTTTTACATATATGTTTCCTAAACACCATTTAGTTTAATAAAGAGAAAACTCTGGTTTTATGGAGAGACACCAAGTAATTATAAACATAAAACATTATCAAGAGGAACAAATATTCACAATTACTAAAATAAATTATTTTTCCAAAGCCTGTCTTTATAGTAAATAGTATTACTTAACTGTTCTATATATCACATCCCACATGACATCATAAAACATCCTAAGAAAGCAGATATTAGAACATTACATAAGATTTAAAAGCCTCAAATGTCAAACTCATACATTTTAAAAGTGGTTTTAATCCTGTTGCTACCTCATCATACTAGAGGAATATGATAACTTTCTTACTGGCAAACAGGGGAGAGGGAAGATGTCTCTGATGTATTACCCTCTCCCACCAAAAGGAGAGCAATACTAGAATTTCAGAAAAATTGGGATATAAGAACCTAGTTTCAAATAGCATATACATGCATATGCAGTTAGGATTTGAGAATCAATCATATAAATTAGTAAAGAATGATCTAGAAATAACTGTACACTGCAACAAAGGGCCTGAAAAAAGGTAATTTTTAATAGATTCAGGTAACAAGATAGAAAGCACTTTAGATTTTCAATAATACTAAAAACTAAGTTTTCTAAATCAACTACAAAGATATCTTTAATCACCTTTTGTATTAAAGAAATCACAAAGAAATCCTGTAATTATTCTTTGTATATTAAAAAACATAATGGGAAATGCTCATGTACTAACGTTGCTATTTTCAGAAAAATATTTTTGGGGAGAAATTGGCAAATTTAAATCATGTGGCTTCAGAGGAAGCTTTAAGGGTAATATTATATGATCACACAAGTAATCACTGGCAAACAAAGTACCAAATCCCAGTCCAGGGTTTTCTGTACAATGCATTATACTTTCTTTTAAGGAGTTTCCTCCTTTAAAGAGCATTTCCAGGTAGCACCAGCACAAAACTTTTCCTGAGAACTTAAATATACAAGAACTTAATGTTCAGGAAAAAAAATCCAGCCATAAATGCCTCTATTTTTCATATTACATGGCTGGATACTTTCTGGACAGCATTGTACAGTGTATGTTCCAGGTAAAGTTTCAAAGGAAGGTTCACAAAGAACCTCCAGGTTAAAGGCCACACAAATGTGCTGAGGTGGTTTCTGAAAGGGAATAGTGTTTGTGAAAGACCACTGGGCTGGAAGTTGAGAGATTCTGGGCTTGCTGTTAACTTAGTATATGACTCCATCCCAAAGGCAAATCTATTCATCTTTTAATTTATTTTTTAGTAAATGGTAACAGTGCCTGATCTTACTTAATGTCACTCAGCTTTTAAAAATGAAGAGATGGAGTCATCATAATTAAAGTATGAAATGTACTATTATTATCATTACCAATCTAGCCAAAAATTGCAAACAGTTTCTTAACAGTAATAACCTTAAGTTACCGTATTACCTAATTTCACTATGGTCATTTTGGATTTCAAGTTCTTAATGATAAATCCTAGGCTCACAGAGAAGTGTTATCATAAGCCTGATTGCACTAAAACAGTATTCTAAGTCACAGGGAGTTAATACCTCCAAGAAGGAAAAAGAAGTTAAGGCACTATTATTCCAGAGGTTCCTGAAGGCAGTTTATCATTGATAAGCTGACAGTACTGGAACTTGGTTTTTCATAAGAATTACAAGGAGAGCGATTTTAAAAGGTAGATATGTGGGGTGACCCAAGACCTACTGAATCAGGGTATGTGGAAAAGTGGGGTCTGAGAATCCATTTTTAAAGGTTCTCAGGTTACTCAGATGCTAAGCCAGTTTGCAGACCTCTACCTCTTCTTGATAAACAAAGCATAGTACTTGCATCATCAGCATCTACATAACCTGGGAACTTGTTAGAAGTAAAGAACCTCAGGTCCCCCCACCGCAGATCTATTGAATCAGAAACTGCATTTTACTATAATAAGCTCTCTCGGTGAGTTATACACACATAAAAGTTTATGAAACACTGCCTTGATTTATTCTCTCCTGCCTAGTCTAGGAATTTTGTACCTCTTCCCACACAGTAACAACATAAACACACCCCCACAAACATCACCAAAAATTCCTTAGGAAATGAAATTCTTATGGCCCTATTTAAACTATTCCTTTAAAAGGGTTTAGTAGGAAGAACTAGTTGTAAGAAAATGAAGCAAAAACACTGTATAAAATACAACTTGAATGTTTTCAATGTTAAATTATGAACTGTATATAGTATATACTCACAGTTTATTTCTGAGCGTGTTTTTTCTTCTCTAACGTTTCTACTTGTTGAGTGAATTCTATGTGGTACAGCAACAAGAGGCTAGGAAAGAAAAAAAATCAATGCCATGTGGCATTTCATAATCAAGTCACAGTCTGGTTCATGAAATATGAAAGAGATACTTCATTTTATGTAAAAATGGGAACAAAATTCAACTTTATGAATGTGTGTGTGTGTGTGTGTGTGTATAAAGGCAACCATAAGTTGGGACCTCTTGACCCTCAAACTGGGAGTTTCTCAAGATTAGGGATGTATCTGTGGGCTGTCTGGAAAGTATCCAGTCATGTAGTATGAAAAAGAGAGGCATTTATAGATGGATTTTTTCCTTCAGACAGCCCTCATATTATCTACAGCAGGTTCTCTGTAAATGTTCTCTGAGTTTAATATAAATATTAAACATGTAATATTCAATAATTCAATAGCTGTTCAAAAGCTGCAGCTAGCTTTTCCTGTTGAAGAGAAAACTGTAATTTAAAAAATCTGCCTAGCTTCTTATTTCAAAAAAGACTAGATGAACAAAATGAAATAATAATAAAGGCATTAATGATTTATGGTCCTTTTACTTAGTAAATACAATTTTTCTCCCCTTATATTTTTGCTTATAGGAGCAGCCCTCTTTTTTCCTTCCTTTTACTTTATTAGAATCTCTGTGTATACTGCCCCTTTCAGAGAAATATACTGTGGGGTGTTTGAGTGGGGATGAGTTCTCCTCACTGTTAATTCATGGACATTTCCTCCAACCTTATGATGTAAAAAATGCCCTATTTGAAAACCTTCTGCAGCTCCACCCTATACACTCTGTCTCAAGAGGTGATGCCATTATCTATTTTATGTAACGAGTAAGTTTGTTTCTGTATGTGGAATCCTGCCTTTGAAGGAGATACAGCCCAAGAAACAGCTTTCTGGAAAAGATAATTCATAAACATCTGAGCTCAAATTCTTAGATTCAGTAAGGCAGATCAAGAACAAGGCTCAAGTTAACTATTAACAGTAAAGGCACATCTCAGGAAATAAAGATACAAGGGCTGTCTGGAAAGTATCCAGCCACATAACTATTCTTGTTATATTGACAAAGGTTGGATTTTTTTCTGGACAGCCCTCATATATCAATTTAAAGGACTCAAATATTAAAATACTGATAGTAGTAAAATAGCAATAAAAGTAATTTCAAAAGTTAAGAATTGAAACTTTACATGTACATACTGATTTGCAGTTTACAAAGTGCTTTCATAACTTAGCTCATTCTATCCTCAAAATAAACTTGTGAAGCTAGTATTCTTCTTCATTTAATAGATGAGGACCCTAAAACTCAAAATTAAGTGACAAGGCATTCAGCTAGTTAGCTGTAGAGCTGGGAAAAGCCCTTTTGATCACAATATACAGTAGCAAAAACAAAAAACAAGCAAAAAATAGGTACCATGTCAGGTTAGTCACACAGACTGCTGTTTTCACAGAACATGGATGAAACCCATGATTGTCTATAAGAACAGTTTTACTTTCCCAACTTATATGGTATAACTATAAAATTATTAAATCTTATAATGCCATACATAGTAAATAGGTTAACATATAGAAGAAAATTATATCAAGTAAAAAGCAGAATCACAATTATTCCTATGTGCAGTACTTCTAAAATAGAAACGTGAACTCAACATAAAAAGTCAAACTTTCTTCCGGTGTGATATATATACAATACATTTTAAAAACTACAGTAGAACTAGATGTGCTAAATATTTTCAAGAGTATTAAGCTTCCATACATCACATACAATATCACAGTAAGTGCTGAAATGTTAGATACATTTAAATTTTGACTTACAACACAGTGCTTAGAAATTATATCTCACTTGCAAATAATATTATGAATTTCTCTGGGAAAAGCATTACCTTAAAAAATGGTGAAAAGAAAATTGCCCCTCCCCAACCTACAATTATAATACTAACATGACAGTAAGAGAGTTTTTAATGTTTTAATAAACATTTTTTAAGGTCACAGAACAATTATAATTTTTCCATTGATTATTAAGATTGTTTTGTAGGGTTTTCAGTTTACGTGCTCTCATTTTTATGGTCCCAAACTAGCAGGTGAATTGAGGACTGCCTGTATATTGAATTATAGTATAAGAGTTTATAAAACCTAAGTTTGTTAAAAACAAAATTAAGCAAAACAAAAACAATTTTTCCCTAGTATAACTATAAGGTCAAAAATACTTAATATTTCTTAATATGTTTCCAAACTCCTTTCCAGACCTTTAACCAAAGGAAAGATAGCTTACTTAATCATAGTTATAAAGACAGCTGCTAGAACAGTGGTGAATTGATAGAAAGGGTCTCTCTGATTTAAGACAATCTGTGATGATTTTTCTAACCACTGAGAGCTATAATTCATACAGTATCATCAATGAAATTTACATTTTAAGTACCTTCCATAAAGCCAGTCAGGTTACAGACCCAAGAACAAAATCCTGCTATGTCATATATAAGGAGTTTGTTACAATATATAAGGAGGTGCCACAATTATTAGCTGAACTTATCAGAAGTGAGGCTTCCATGAACATCCATTCTTTCATAGTATTAGAGTTATTTCATTCTCTAACAACAATACTAGCTCATTATGAAACATTTCCATAGTGGACAATTAGGGTTTTAGTCACCAAAACGTCAATTCTATACTTTCTAATAACCACTAATAATTTATAAAGTTGTATAAGAATTCTTTTTGAGAAGAAAAGTGGATATAAATTTTAAGTATATTCTAACATCTTATTTAGGCCCTTCCCACGTGCATTCTCTTTTACAGGGGACGATTTATTTGGCCACTTCATCCAAAATAACTACAGTAATTTCAACAAGATTAGATGATTCAGCCTTTGCCATTTCCAGGCAATAGCCATCTATATAACCAATAAGAAAAATTAAGCACATGACATCCCTAGGAGAGACAAAGTGAAAAAGAGTTAACTGTCCCCTGAACAGTTTTGTATTAAACTAGTTTTATTTAAACTAGACCCAGAATGTTAAAAACTTAATTGAGAGGTATATACATGTTATATGTGCTAGTTAGGAGAAACAGCTCCTACCTCAGGGTCATCATCATCAAAATCATGGTATGTGGAATGATCTGGATTATTCACTTTATCCAATAGTTCGATTGCCAAAGACCGTGTCAAAGGTTGTGTGACAAACGGGTGCTATAAAAATAAAATAATATAGTATGGAACACTTACTAGAAATAATATAGTATGGAACACTTACTAGAAATCATTTTATCTTTTGAAAAAAGACAGTTCAGGGCAAAAATAATACCTGTAATAACTTTTCAGCAGTAGGTCGTTTTTTTGGATTTTTGGTAAGTGCCATTTTCACAAAGTGATGAAAACTATTTGACCTAAGAAATTTTAAAAATTAGACTTTTAAATTTCAATTTTTTTTTTTTTTGCTTATGACTATAAAAGTAAATAACACAGAAATACTTACCACTTCATTTTATCCTTTAGTTTAGGAGGCTGAAAATTGCTTTTTGTCATTAGAAATAATGCTCTGAAAAATCAAAAACAAATTATTACACAGCATTTTAACATTTCATATTTAATACACAATATAAAATTCTATTACTAATATTCCCAAATAAGATAAAGCAAGACTATTTGTTCATGACATAGTAACCTCTTAATTTAAACACAGGATTCTTCAGCTATGACACACTGACCTCATTGGGTGTAAGTCAAACATAGGAGGCTGAAGCTCAGCAAGTTCTATGGCAGTGATCCCCACTGCCCAGAGATCACAGAGCTGATTGTACCCGCCTTTCCTCTCAACAGCTGCAACTTCTGGAGCCATCCTGAAGAAAATATTCCAGAAAAGAAAAACCTTCTGTTTATTGTATTTTCCTTCATATTCTTACCAGAGGCATAAGAAACTATCACTGTTAACCCTACCAGACCGCTGTACCGATTTTTCGGTAATTTCCAAACCTGCCGCTAGACCGCTGTACCTAATTTTTGGTATGTTGCCTAGTACGTGAAAAACATGACTCCAAGTTCCATCTTATTCTAACCACTTGTTTGCATGTCACTAACATTTTTCTGTATCATGCTGGTTTTTTTCTCTTTAATGCTCAGGAGCCCAGGTATAGGGGACAGTTAGCTTCAAGGGCCTCAGGTCTGGTAGGGTTAAGTGGAGATCTACTTAGGCCGTGATACCTGAAAACAGTACTTACAAGGCCCAGCTCTCCTAAGATCTCAATATTTCTAAGATCCTCCATCTCAACCCCTGCCCAATGGTGGTTTGTTACATTGTTAAACTACTACTATAAAGGTTTATAAAAATTTACAATTGTGATAGAGCAACATATCTCAAATTTGTCCACACCTCCACGTCTCTTCCTCTGTATAGCAAAATTCTATATAGAGAAATTACATTTTGTAATAAATAATCTGCAATTTTTAGCACTGCCTCCTTATATTAATAAACTACAATCTGGCCTGTTTTCACCTGACCATAGTTATTTATTGAGGCATCAATAATCTTCATTTAGTACTTAACATATTTACCATAAACTTAATTGGCATTTTTTCAGTTTTATTATAATGGTGAAGAAGTTATGAAAATGAGTGTTTGCTTTTTAAAAATATATTTATTAAGAAAAAAGTTGTCCAAATTCATATTTTATTTAACTTTCTTAGTCTTATTCTAATTATACCTCCATAAATTTGTATTTGACTGATTTAAATGATATTAATTTTCAAATATAAAAAATTTAAAATATTAAATAGTTTTAAAAATAACTGAGATAAACAACTCAAATCTTACATATCAAAAGAGCAATTTAAATAAGCAGCCTTACATATATACATTTGTCTTCCTGGTATAATTTTAGGAAAGTCTAGTTAATAAAGTTACAACCGCCCCCCCACTCTAATTTTCAAACACTTGGTTTTAAAATCTTGTTAATCTTCATTTTTGTTATTGTAGTTGTTGTTTTTTATGTGGGTAGTTCCCTGGCTGGGAATCGAACCCAGGCCACAGTGTTGACAGCGCTGAAGTCTAGCCACTACACACCACCAGGGAACTCCAAAATCCTGTTAACCTTAAAGCAGCTCTATGATTATTCAAATTATTATAAGAAAAGTGAACTTTAAAGTATGCTAGTTACTACTTTATTGATGGCTAGATTATCGCTAGCTGTTTTTTAGCTCCTAAGAATCCCAGAAAGTCTGACCAATTAGGGTTACAAATTTACAAAATCAGGGTGGAAGTTGGGGTTGAAAACGTTTATGAGAAAGCATCAAGTCTAAATAATGAACAGCTAGTCCCCCCATTTCCTCCTCTCTTCTATTAAGGCTCAGCAATTGCTGCTTCCCCATTTCCACTGGATAAAGACCAAGAGAAACTGAGGGAAAGAGGCTTCAGACTCAAAGATACCAGCAACAAAGGAGAGCAGGGGATGGGAGCAGTAGAAGTCTATGTCTGTTAACAATGAGTTTTCTAGCTTCCTCCACTTGCTCAGTTCTTGTACAGTAAATATCAGGTTTACAGGCTACTTTTCATGCACACAGAGCTACGAATCATCTTTTAGTGCCTTGCTCTTCAATGTGAACCAGAGAGAAGAATTACGAGTCTTCTGAGGGAAGCCTCCATTATGAGAGCATGAGACTTAAAAGTTGAGAAAATCTTATAGAAAGCAGAACAAAAAATATTTTTAAAAAGTGACAAAAAATTTAAGATAATTAATAGATTAGTCCAAGTGGCCCAAGAGATAAATAATGAGATCCAGAAGAAGAGAGCAAGAAAAAGTACAGCAAAGAAATTATAAAAAAAAAAAAAAATACAGTCCTCAGAACTTGAAAGACATAATCTCTTGATTAAAAAGTACAAATGCCAAGTACAAAAAACAGAAGCAAAAACAAAACAAAAACAGTAACTCCAAATATTCTGAGGTACATCATCATGGAATATCAAAACACTAGAAATGACTTGAGGGGAGGGGTTACATTCAAAGACCATGTATCATCATGGCATCACACTTCCTATCAGCATAAGAGAAAAAAAAAAAGACTCTAGAGCAATACTTCAAAAATCCAATCTGGAATTCTATATTCACCCAAATTTTCAATCAAGTATAAAGCTAGACATGCAGAGTCTTAAAAACTTTACTCCTTCAATTTCTCGAGAAGTTACCAAAATATGAGAGAGAGTAATTATGTGAAAGAGAAAGACCTGGATCCAGGAAATGAATTCCCAAACAGAGATAAAAAATTCCCAGGGAAAAGCTTTGCGAAAGACCTAGAAAACAGTAATTCAAATTGGAATAGGAGGGAAGAGGACTTCAGGAGGATTATTATAAGAAAAACAAACAAAAACAAACAAAAATCAGGAGAGATAATTTGATAGGCTTCATGATATGGAAAATTGTATAGAGGCATCTTACAGAACTGCAAAATGTGAAAAGGTATAGAAGGCTTAGCCAGGGATTAAAAAAAAAACACCCATAAAACTAAGCAAATTGAAAATGAAGAAATTATTAAATACAGGGAAAAAGGGAAAAATGTTTTTCAAGGTAGTAAATGTACTAATAGTATAATAACTAACTCAGCAAGTACACTGAAAGAATAAGATTTTGGGTGATGAATGAAGAGAGCTAAAATCTTGACCTATCATAACACAAAGTCTGTAAATAATAGATAATCATAGAGATGGCAGACGATACAAACAACCAGATGAGTTTTTATAAGCCCCTTTAGCACTATTTAACTTTTAAAATATATGTTCTATAAAAAGACAAATCAATCAAAATGTTCCATATCATATCCTAAATATGAAAATAAGTCACCCAAGACTATTGTTATCCCATGGCTGATAAGGCCATCGAAGAGGGCATCAGGGGAGTGTTGGCACTTAAGCTGAAGGAATGGCAAGATTACCATGTGCTGTTATTTCAAAGTAATGGTAACAAAAAAGTTCTGTACCTGCCTATCACTGTATTTACAATGACTAACAACATACCTAGGACATCATAAGTGGTCAAAAACATTTATTGAATAAGTAAACGAATGCTTTCTATACAATAGTTAAAGAATACCTAACAGACAAATATGGCTAAAAGGAAGGTCTGTGAAAACCAATAGTAGGATTTAAGATTAATTAGCTAGATACCATGAAAGAGACTCCAAATGCCCAGAAATATGTATTTCATCTTGTATGCAACAAAGATATGTCAAAAAGTTTTGAGCAAAGGGGTACTGTGACTAATGTAATGTTGAAAGATTAGTAAAAATATGAATTGGAAGTGGGGGTGAAGAAAGATATATCATAAAAACATCTGTGAAAATATGTGATACGTATAGCAATAAGAGTTGGATTTTTCCAGCAAAGCTCAAACTACATCAAGGTTCCCTAAACACATATCAATCTTTAAGGCCTTTTCCATTTAATGAAAATTAACATGGTAGACTATTCTTTGGTTGTGTAATCCAGCTACAAGTATACATGGTTATATTATTTAACCTGTTGATGACGTTTTGAATGTTTTCATCCTAAAATTTTTGACCATTCAATTTTTTTTTTTATAAATGCTGTATTCAATAGTGACAGAAAAACAAAAAATTAAGTTATCAATTAAAATACAATTACCAATATGGTGTACCAATAAAAGACTTCCGTTTGGCAATTGTAGCTGTTATCTGTGCAGATACTCCAAAGTCAGCTATTAAAAAAATGAGAAAAATTTAGAAAACTGAGAGTAAGTAAAATTATTTAAGGCAACATGAAGAATTGTTTATTTTTTGTATTAAATTAATTTCATGTAGGAGATATTCTCAAACATATTAAAAATTTTAACTTTAACACACTAGCATTAAAATATCACAAAGTAGTGTTTATTATAGCCAAATAGATTCCCATATACCCCCCATGAATCAAATGACAGCATAAGTCAAGATCAAATGATTTTGTTGAGAAAAAGACATGTGAGAGAATCTAACTTGCTGGACTTAATAATAATATAATTGTAAATTCCTAGGACTTGAAATTCAAGAAACATTACTGGAAGGGACCTTAAGTAGTAACATATTCCATTCACTTCCTTTCACACTCATGATGGCTGACATCAAATAAATCAATAAATCTATTGGTAAGTCTATCTAGCTTAAAAAGACATCCAATATGTGAAATCTAAAAATAAAAATAAACAAACAACCAAAACAGAAACAAACTCATAGATACAAAAAACAAACTGATGGTTGCCAGATGGGAGGGGAATTAGAGGGCTGGGTGAAAAAGGTAAAGGGAGTAAGAAGTACAATTTGGTAGTTTAAAGTAGATATGAGGATGTAAAGTACAGAATAGGGAATATAGTTAATAATAATATTGTAATAAATATGCATGGTGCCAGATGGGTACTAGAGTCTTCAGGGGGAATCAATTTGTAAGTTATATAAATGTCTAACCACTATATGATACACCTGAAACTAATATAATATTGAATGTCAACTGTAATTAAAAAATAAAAAGATACCCAAACAAAACATTCCTAAAAATCTTACTTTAGCAATAAATTCTAATACCAATCACTATCAGAAAATTCATTTTTATGTAGGATTGTTACTATTTTTTAAGTATGGTAATGTTAAGTACTAATATTTTCTAGTTTTTTAATGATTTCTAAATCCTTATCAACTAAGATGTATTATACAGAGGATGTCTTTGAGTAAGGTACATAATAGTGACACAAAATATTAAACAGGTAAGAACTGTTCACTAGATAACTTCCTATATTTAAAGTTGGCTTAGAAAAATTTAATTATGTTAATTAGATATATACTTTTAAATATATTTTACAAAATATTTTCTAAATCTTTTATACTAATATATAGTTCAAAATAACTACCATATTTGTTAATACTTCATTTACCACCTAAATGAAGTATTTATAAAATATTTTGTTTATAAAACTAATATATTATACATGTTTCCTATCTTAAACTTTCAAATTAAATTATTAAGGTTTTGAATTCTATTTTAGTCATAAACTGACAACCAAAGTTACAAAATAAAAGTTATAGTTTGAAATAAAGTGACATTTAGTATTAATATCTAAATTACATTCTTATGTAACATCAAAACTGTATTTTATTTTTAAAGTTATATAAAGAATGTAGGATTTTTGGCATTATTGATTTTTTGGCTTTTGTTTACCTTGTTTTTTGGTTACAAGGTATTTTGTACAGATTTCTTACTAGAAGTCACACTGCTGGGGTTAGATGTGAAAGAATTTCCAAAGGATATTACTTCACTATATCTTTACAAGAAATCTGTCACATGTGAAGGGCAGACTCAATCCTCAATTAAGAGAAGAAACAAAAAGGGGAGGTTACATATACCCCATAATAAGATTTCCATCTGAAAATACACAGATGCAGCTAGAGGGGAAACCTAGTCCTATGGAAGAAAATATAAACTTACTAGTTTTGGAATAAATTTGTGCAAGTACCAAAATATTAATTTACTTACCCAATTTCACATGGCCATTATCCGTTAGCAGGATGTTAGCGCCCTTCAACAAAGTGAAAACATTTTATCAGATAGCACACATAATACACATATTTAAAATAATGACAAGTGGTCACCTTAGACCTAGAAATACTTAAAATTTAAAGTATGCCCAATTAAAATGTTAAATCATTATATTCATAAAAAATTTACTGTTTACCTTTAGGCAATTTGACTGTTTATAAAATATTCTGCCTTGCAAAAAGCTGCTATTAACATAATATGAATGTTATTATGAAAGTGATGTTAGTTACCATCTAAGTATTATTTCCTTTTTTTTTTTCTTTTTATTGTTAGGTTTATTGGGGTGACATTGATTAGTAAAAATTACATAGATCCCAGGTGTACAATTCTACAGTACATTTTCTATGTGTTAAAGTATTATTTTCTTAACTGATCAAACACTGTCATTACGCTAAAATGTTTCCAGCATTTTCAATTCCTTATATTTCAAACTTGTTTGCTATTTATTAAAAATTAAAAACAAATCTCCAATTCATCATCAGCTGGACCAGTGCTGGTGTACAGACTGAACCTTGTTTCTTATAGAATGTGAGGTTGTCTATTGTAGTTTAGGTCCACTCAGGATGTAAACAATTAGCCGCAGGCCCACAGAATTAAAATGTCACCTGTCTGCATGACTGTGAGAGAAGAGAAAAATATGTATTGGTTTGTGTCCCCAGTTCCTGGCACAGAGCTCCTGAAATGCTTATAATTTCCTAAGTTATATGAGCACTAGAAACATCTTTTGTTCTAATATTTGGTCTTTGATCCCAGTTCTTGACACAGTGCTCCTGAAACCTTTGTCATTTCCTGGGTGACAGGGGTGTTCTCTAGGTGGGCTCCTGGATGAGGGGTACTCACTAGAAAGACCAAGCCATGCTTAGAAGTTTGGAATTTTCAGCCTCACCCCTATTCTCTGAATAAAATTGGAATTAATGATCGATCATATGAGGAAGTCTCCATAAAATCCCAATAGTACAGGGTATGAAGAACTTCTGGGTTAATGAATATGTGGAGGTGCTGGGAGACGGAAGCCCCAGACAGGGCATGGAAGCTCTGTGCCTCTTCCCACATACCTTGCCCTATGCATCTCTTCCATCTGGATGTTCATCTGCATCCTTTATCATATCCTTTAATAAACTGATGTGTTTTTCTGACTTCTGTGAGCTGCTCTAGCAAATTAACTGAACCTAAGGAGGGAGTCTTTGGAACCTCTAATCCATAGCCAGTTGGTCAGAAGCACAGGTGATAACATGAGCTTGTGAATGGCATCTGGGGAGGGGAAGGGAGAGGGAGAGGGGGAAGGGGAGGGAGATGGAGACAGGCAGAGGGGAGAGAGGGAGAGAGAGAGAGAGAGAGAGAGAGAGAAAATGCAGGTGAGCACGTGCAGGTAGGGTGGGGAGGGGGGGCAGCAGTGTAGTTTTGTGGGATTGAGCCCTTTAACCTGTGGGATCTGATGCTATCTCCAGGTAGATAGTGTCGGAACTGAGTTAAATTGTAGGACACGGAGCTGGTGCCATAGAAAATTGGTTGTTTTGGGAAAAAACGTCCACACATTTGGTGACCAGATATGTCAGAAGTGATGTGTTCTGTTTGAGTAGTAAAGGAGACTCATAGGAAAGAAACATGCAGTATGGAAGAACTGAGTTTTTCCCTACATAGAAAGGAAAAAAACTGAGTTTTTCCCACTGCAATGACGTAGTAACCTTTTAGCCACTTTCGCATCTTGACTAAATTCAGAGATAACTACTTGTATCTTAAATAAGCTCAAAGCTTTTGAAGGAGGTAGAAATATTGTCTCCCAAAGGTACCACAGGCCTTCTATTTATTTTTGCCTTTTCTGCCACTTTTAAATGAGCAAGCAAAAGCAAGCAGCCTCTATAGTCCAGGATACCCATCAACCATGTAATTATAATCTTAGGGGTAAAATACTACGAAACACCCTTCCAAACAAAAAAGAGGAAAAAGTAACAGACGTCTGAACCCCCTAATATTGCTACACCTCTATGGAATAATGGCCGAAATGAGGAAAGGGAGAGAGAAGGGACGAGTGCTGGGATTTTTATTTGATCTAGGTCCTAGCTATCCAGCATTCTCCCACAGTCTTCAGTTTGGCCTTTCCCCAGTTCCAGATTAATTTTCCTAATTACAGCTAATATATAACCTGCACCTACAGCCTTTGATGCTTCCTATTACCTACCCATCCAGACCTCTCTCCCTGAGAGACTTGACAACCAGATGCTATTTTAAACTCTGGGGTTATAGTACCGAATAAGAACAAGTTCCAGGTCTTACGAAATTTATCCAAAGAGAGAAAGAATTTAAAAATGAAAACACACACACATGCATGTGCACATGAATGCATGAACCAACAAATGATTCAAAGTGAGGTAGAGATAAGTAATATGAAGACAAAGCAGGAAGTGAAGGCCTCTCCAAGGCAGTGATATCTGAACAGAGCTCTGAAAGAAGTGGGGGTGCAGAGCCATGCCAGAATCTGGGCAAAGAACATTCCAGGGCATGCAAAGCCCTGGGGCTAGAATAAACTCAATATAATCCAAGAACAGCAAATTTAGTGTGGCTGGAACAGAATGAATAAAATGGAGAGGAGTGTGAGATGAGGTCAGAGAGAAAAGCAGGGGGCAGGTCATGATCAAGGCCACAGTAAAACATCTAGATTTTATACTGAGTATGATGGGTGGTTTATAAGCAGGAGAGTGACAAGATCTGATAGGAAAAGATTGTTTTGGTTGCAAGGTGAAGTGACTGTAGAAACTTTCAAGACCAGGAGCAGGAAGATCAGTTAGAAAAAGGCTTTTACCAAAGTCCAGGTAAGATATAATATTCTGGTTGCTCACACAAGGGTAGAAATAGTGGCAATGGTCCGAACCTACCCAACTGGGCCCAAACTCTGAAGTCTGGCACACAAGTCCTTGCATAGTGGAGCATCAACCACTAAGCTAAACCCATCTCCTATTACTCTCATACATTCTCTTCTTTTTCAATAACAAGGCGCAGCTTCCCTGCTTTCTGAAATGACCCCACACTCGCAGGCATCTGTATTTTTGTTCACATTGCTCCCTCTGCTTAGAAGGCACTCAACCTCTATTTCTGACAAAAATCTGTCAGTCCTTCCAGATCTGAGTGCCAATGGCATAGAATCTTTCTTGATTTACTCAAATTCTATGATCTCCTCTCCCTTTGAACTCCAAAGCTCTTTGCTTATGTCTTTTAAGTGGCTTAAGAAAAATACTTAAAGTAGAGGATCTTAGCAGGTGATGTGAGAGTCCACTGAAATTTCATGCAAAATTTGAAGGGATGTGCATAAGGGCATTTTCTGAGGGCAGAGTCCAAGACTGTCATCAGAGACTCAAAGAACAACATGATACCCATCCCCTCCAAAAAGTTAAGAACCTTTATGCTACAGAAAACTTCAGAAAACAAAATGGGGACAGAAGAAGAAGGAAAGATGAATGAGAAAGAAAAGAAAAGTTAATGAAAGAAGGAAATATTTAAATTGGGGAGACAGCAGTATCTTTAGGAGTAACCTCTGGAGTCCTGCCAGCAGCTGGGTTACCCGCACCAAACCCAGCACATGCAGTACATCTGCTCTCCTCTGCTGGTTGAATCACAGACTATCAGAAAATGTTAAGGTTTAATTTATCCATCTGGATCATTATTAATGACAATTACTTAAGACTGCCAGTTTATTGTAATAATCAAAGCATGAAACCTCCTAAAAACCATAACTTAATGCAAGTTATGAATCTAATTTGCATTTTACAAATAAGTAACTACAAATATTAAAATGGGCTGTGAAACCAATAATCCACACTTGTACACTTTAACAGGGTGGTTTTTATAGTATATGAATTGTATCTCAATAAAGTTGCTATAAAAAAGTAATAAAATCCTTAAATGTATCACTTAATTTTATTATAACACATTTCAGATAACAAATTCATATCCTATAGAACAATCAAGGCAATTCTGGTCAACTGTTTGATCAGAGTATTTAAAATACATGATGCATACCTTTATATCTCTGTGCATTTTTCCTTTACTGTGAAGATAGTATAATCCCTGGAATTAAACAGAAAAATTAAATTGAGTAGTATTTGTTTGTTTTTTATTTAATCATTATAGAAAGTCTTGTGGTAATCATTAATTTATTTTACTGAAAATTCTAATAGACAAAAGAACCAAGAAAATAAAAAAAGGCAAAGCTCAGCTGGAATCACTAATTTTCCTAAGATAAATTTTTCACTAAACTCTGTACACAGTTTGAAATAACTTAGAAAATATATGTGGAATTAGTATCAGAATGAGTTTCAATCACATAAGAATGCTTACTTTCAAGCCTTTCTTTGGTATTAAGAGAAATATAAAAACATAAAATAATGCATTGATAGCACTTAAATTTTAGGAGTTTTTATTATCACCTTGAGAATTTAAAGTGTTTGTGTGTCAATATAATTTGAGTTTATCACACAAAATTTAAAAATGTATTAACATTCAAGAGTTTAGTAAACTAGAATATTTAATCCTTACTTTAACTGATAATACATAATGATTAAACATTCATTTGAATAAAGAATGTTACTTTTTGATTAGCATTGGATTTACCTGTAGTGTTTCTCTGCTAACATATGCAATTTGCAGTTCTGACAGGGGTCCTGTTACTGTAAGAAAATTAATATTAATAAAATCAGTCAAACCACGTTTTTCCAAAGTGACATTTTACAAGTTCCACTTAGCAACAGACTTAGTATACCTAAACAATTCTAAAATGTAAGCTCCATGACAGTTTGATTTTTACAAACCTGATTGGCTCATTGTTGCATCTCCAGTGTTTAGAATAGTGCCTGGCATGGAAAAGCTGAACAGTAAAAGTTTATGGAATGAATAAAAGACTGAAACAGTCTCCAAAATTAATTATATTTTAAGTTTTATACCTCACTACTCAATATTATTTCTTAAATGTTGAAAGACAGACAGCTTTTCAATGGTCAAGAGCTTTAGTTTTTATTAAAGCTTTTAAAAAATTGATGTGGTAAAAAAACTAATGTGTTATATTTTTTATGGCCAGCTTAAAGTTACTATTTTTCTCTAAAATTATTAGCTTTATAGCTATAAAATTAATATATGTTTATAAAAAATTCCAATCAATAAAGAAGTTTGGAAAGTAAAGGCCTCTTCTTTTTTTAAACTATTACTCAATAATAAGCAGTATCAATAGTCTGGCCTATTAGCTTACCAGATGATTTTATGCAGAGATATTTTATGTATGTATGTATCACACACAAAAAACATAAATGTAATCATATTACACATACAATTCTGAAACTTGCCTTTTTCACTTATCATGGACACCTTTCCACATCAATTACATATAGCTTAATCATGTAATATTTGAAAAGTATTTCTCTGTGTGCATCTATCCTCTATGGAAGACATTTAAATAGTTTCACTATGTAACCACTTTTAAATCATTTTAGGATAAAATGATTTTTCATTATTAAATCACATTACAGTACAAAGTTAGGTGTGAGAGACCATTTTACAAATTAAATTCCAATGATGGAGTCTTTTGCTCAACAGTGACCTATCCCAAGATATAGCAAAGTGAAGTGAAATGGAAAGAGTAAAATTCCTACCCAAACAGGCTTTATTAAAATCAGCCCCTAAAATTACTTAAGAGGGCCCAAACTATATATATATGAGTTCAAGTTCTACATGAAAAAAAAAATGAGAAAAAACTGCCAAAATATTTGGAAATTGACATCATGAATTATTAAGACATTATTTACTTTACATTAATAAAAAAGTGTAACTCCAAGCAAAAGAATAAACCTACTCTTCAGTTTGTGACAGTAACCTATTAAAAGAACCAGAACAAAAACAGAAAGAAGACAATAAAACTGCTTATTTTACAAGTCTCTCTTACATACTACTCCATTGAAATCCCAATGAAAAATGTTTTAATAACTTTTTCATTCCCCAGAATTTAGCATTTAAGACAGTAAACATTCAATTGCTACTTCTTGAATCCATGAGAGCAAAATCAATTGTATCTTTGTATCAACACTACTCATTTATCAACTAGATATTCTTTTGGTTTAGTGTTAGCCATCAAGGCCTTTGCATGTCGTTCTACATGTCTGAGTTTGAAATTTCAAACTATAAACAATATGACTTCTTTAGAATTAGCAAATAATTCAACTGCATATAATTCTTCCAACTTATAAAGCAAATGCTACTTTCACCCATATATGAGGGCTGTCTGGAAAGCATCCAGCTATGTAATATAAAAAAACAGAGGCTTTTATGGTTGGATTTTTTCTAGACAGCCCTTATACATCTGAAATACCTTTATGTATGCAAATAACATAATGATCAAACATACTTTCTTCAAAACAACATTAATGTTTTAATACAGTAAATAACTGTATTTTAAGAAATTCTACTTTCTCTCTACAAAATATAACTTTGGTCTTACCATGATAAATATCCTGTAAAGAACCACCTCCACAAAACTCCATGCAAATCCAAAGTTTATCTCGCCTATAATAAGAAAATAAGCATGTATCACATTTCCATGATTAAAATTATTTGAGGTAATGTATTTTAAAGTTGAATGCTGTAACCTTGGAAAACCATAAATGTAACATGCTGAGAAAAAAGCTAATCTCTACAAGTAAATGAATTACTGTAAATCAACCCAAGATTTTAATCCTTAATATATCCCTTTTGTAGGATATAAAGATGTCATCAGGTATATTCAAATGAGAGAAAATTTTCCATTAGTTAAAAACTTCCCCTCCCCCTGTTTAGCCATCTACCCCATGACAGCATTATAAAAGTTAAATGTTAATTAGAAGGTTCCTACCAAAACTTATGTAGAAGATTCATCACAGAATGATAATACATCCCAAAGTCTACCACTTTCATAGCACTCTCATTAACAAAACAGACAAAATGTGAATTTTACCATATCTATGTTCAACAAAGATCCTTCCTAAATAATATTTATTAAAATTTATCACTTGTCTTTAGACAGCATTTCTACTTCCACTGTTAGATAGTCATAGGAGAAATAATTAGCAAAGATTTAATGGATTATTCCTTTGTTCTATCATTCATTATATCATGTCAAAATATATGAGGAAATGCACTATTCTCAGGAGGCAGAGGTGGAACAGAAAGTCTCTGAACTCAGCAAGTTCAGTCTAATGCAGAAGAAAGACTCGGCCTTAAAAATATGTGTCTCTCTACCACTGCATTCACATTACACAGAAAATGTGTAATAGTCATTGATGCAGGAAGAGTACCTGTCTCTATATGAATTAAAGTTTCTATTAAACCTATCTTTTAACCTAAGTGAATGTGGGGCAATCAAAGCTCTCCAAGAGTAGTTAGAATTAAGAAGAGCTGGTCAGGTTGGCTTTTCACAGGCTGGAAACAAGACAGGACAGAATTGCCCAGTTTGTTCATATATTACGTCTACATCAGAAGAGTTAAAATGTTGTGTACCTGGATCATATGAGAAGGGGAGCTGCAATAAGTTACAACCTTACACATTCTACAGTGTGTTAAAACAAAACTAAAGAGTTCTAATACGTAAGAAAACTTCACCAATCCTCCCTTTGGAAGGAACCTTAAAAAAACACTAGGTCACAGTATTCAACTCACAGCTTGATATGGAGGGGAATGGAAAAAAAAGATTTGACCCTGAGGTCATCCGCAATGGAATATGACTTGAAGGAACTTGGCCTGGTCCTGCCAAAGCAAAACAAGACGTGGCAAATTCAATTTTTTTAAGTTCACTTAAGAACCTAGACAAGTAAGAAGTTAGTGAAATAGTTATAGTTCCTTGTCCTTCAGACAAAATAAAGGGAAAAGATGATGCAATACCAAGGCTAGAAACACAAAAACATAACAAACAGGAAGAGATGCTCATGGCGTTCTAAATTCATGTTAAGTCTAGAATACGGGCAAAAGAAAGGCATATTTTGATCTCTAGTCTATTGCAGGAAGACAAACCATAGAAGTCAGTTTTTACTTGTCAGCTTCCTCACTGAAACCACATCCAGAATTCCCAAGAGTACAAGAGACAAATCACAGACTATGATATTAGTTACACATGCAACAAATTCCATTCATATGAAAATATCCTATCTTCAAAACATGAAGAAAACGACTAAACGTGGATTAGATCTGACTTTATTTTGTTAACTGTATTAGTTGATGGAATCATTATTACTTTTCAAAAGGGAGAAAAACAATGTACCTTAGATAGCTTCCAAAATAAGCAACAATATTTGGGTGTTTACAGTCTTTCATCATAATAATTTCTTGCTGCACAATTGCAAAGTCTTCTCCTAGAATAAAAAACAAGCATATTGAATATTTAATAGGTAAGTTTCAAAATGTCCATTTATTTCAAAACATAATAAATGTTACTGATATCAATTTTAATGATAATTTCAGTTCTCCCTTGATAGAAAAGTAAAATACAGTAACTAAAATAATAAACTCTGGTCCCAGACTGTCTGGATTCAAATGTTAACTCTGTTCCTTATTAAGCTGCGTGAACTTGGGCCAGTTACTTGGCCTGTTTGTGCCAATGCTTCCTCTGTAAAATTGGGATAAAAACAGTAACAATCTATCTCATAGGGCTGTTGTAAGAATTAAAGTAGCTAATACATGTAAAATGCTTAGAACAATGTCTGTTTGTGGGTCATGTGGTAACCCAGTACTGCCAGAGTATAGGCCTCCTGGCTCTACAAAGAGCCTGTGGGGGTGGGTACATTTGACACTCTTGGTGTATAAGGATTCCTCCCCTAACTTCAAAAAGAGTTAGTTCTTTGTGCTAAAATTATATTAAATGTTATTTGATAAAAAAAGAAAAAAGCATGTATATTTGTGAATTATGTGGTGATTAGTTCTAAGGCATAATAGTAATAATAGCAAGTGCTTATATAACTATTACTATTATATATTGGACATAATCATTAGCTATAATAGGAATAATCGCAAGCATTATATAGCGCTTATTATTATGCTTGGACATAATCATCAGATGATTCACTAAAAAATATACATTACTTTTTCCTTTTTTACCAAATAACATATAATACAATTTTAGCACAAAGAAGTAATTCTTTCTGAAGTTAGGGCAGGAATCCTAATACACCAAGAGTGTCAAATGTACCTCCACAGGCTCTGTATAGAGCCAGGAGGTCTACACTCTGGCAGTACTGGGTTACCACATGGCCCACAAACACAGGCTTACCCTGTATTTGAATGCCCTGTTCCAACTATGGTGGGATACAGAATGGAACTGTATTTGAGCCTGGTCAGACTATCAGCAAATAATCTCTCTTCTTCTACTCCATTCCTGTCTCAATTCTTCAAAATATGACCTGGCAATCCTACAGCAGGGTCACCTGCTATGGCTCCTAAATGAACACTTGCCAAAGAGAGAAACAGAACTGCAGTGAATGCAAAATACAGTGAATCAGAGACTATGCAGAAGAACAAATGGAAGCACTTACATTTAAATCAAAGTAGCTTTGTATTACTAATTCAGTTTTAAAGTATCATATGCTATGAATAGTCTGATTAAATACATATTAAAGCAAAGTAAAAAATAAAGTCCTTCAAAGTATTGCTCAAATCGTAAGTACGAGGTTGTTAGGGCAAGCCCTGACATTTCAGACCTTGGTATTTTCCTAGTGTAAATGTAACGAAGTCTTGAAGTAGCCCAACCATGAACCATTTGAATCCACCTTAACTGCCCAGTTACAAGAGAAGAAGTGATGAAGAACAGTGGGTACAAGTATGTCAGGTTCTTAATTGCTGCAATGAAGTGAGTACAAAATCAAAGATTGCCAAGGAAGAATAAAAAATTTTATGCCTCCAAAATTTCAGAAGAAACTCACTGAACTAGGATCCTCTTCTGAGTTCACTTCCCACCATTAAGAGTTCCTGATTTTCAGTACATTAAGAAAAATCCAAGTTAGAAATAATAAAGCCATAATGAGACTTCTAAACACTTTGAAAGTTCTAAATTTTGCTTTCTCATCTGCCTCTCAATTATACTTCTCCTTAATCCAGTAAAAAAGGTTACAAAAGATTAAAGTTGATCTACTGTGAGTGAACTCTTAAGACTTGAGTTTGATGTTTAGACAGCAGCTCTCTTTCTGGGGGTAGCCCTGAGAGTTTAGCAGTCATCACACAACCTCAAAGGGAACCAGTTGTAGAATAAGCTTGATTTGCAGAAAACATTGGAGAAACAGAAAAAGGGGGGAAGGAGGGAGGAAGGCACATGATGATGTAACTGAGCAACTATTACAGCAAGCCTCACCTGCCTCTGTAATTTTCAAATATTCCTGTACATAAACAATATATTTCCTGCACTGTTTAAGCAGGCTTGAATTGTGGTTTCTGTTTTAACTATCAGCATCACAACCTCTACAGTGATCTTTGTACATATCACTGCCCTTGTGACATTTCATCAGTGTCTACATGTCTATGTTATCACTAGAAAATTAGGTTCTCTAGGGCAGGATTATGCCTCAATCATCTTTGTATTCCTAGCACCTAATATATGATTAATAAAACTGTTGCCCAGGTGAATCTACAATACCTCATAATTCTTCTCCACAACTACTTTAAATATCTGCTTTTGGTTTCATTTCATGCAGTTATTAGTATGTTTTACACAATTAATTGTTTATTTGCTACTCCTGTGCTTTCTACTGAAACCTATGAGTGCCTTTAAGTCTTCAAATGCCTTTTCCCTATGAAATGTTGTTGATCCTAAGTGCATTATTTTGTCCTAGTAAAATCATCTCCATGTGATTAAGTCAACAGCCAAATGAAATTCAACATTTTTGTGGAGAAAAAAAATCCAAAGAAATAATCCATAACTAGATTTTTTAAAGCAACTGAAAAGGTAGATTTGGTTTAATAACCAAAATATATAAGGAGCTCCTATAACCCAAAGAAAAAAACAAAAACAAAACAAAATTAAACCAAAAATAAAAAACTCTGATTAAAAAATGGGCAAAGGACTTAAATGGACATACATCCAAAGAAGAATACAAATGGCCATGGATATATGAAAAGATGTTTAATGCCACTGATTTCAGGAGAATGCAAGCCAAAAACCACATAAGGTATCAACTCACAACAGTTAGAATGGCCATTATCAATAAACAAGAAAGTGTTGGTGAAGATGTGGAGAAATTCAAACACTTGTACTGTTGGTGGGAATGTGCAATGGTGTAGCTGCTATGGAAAACAGAATGGTGCTTCCTCAAAAACATTAAAAATAGAAGTGCCACACAATTCATTAGCAGTTCCCCTTCTGGGTATTTATCCAAAAGAGCTGAAATCAAGATCTCAAAGATACTTACACTCCCACATTCACTGTAGCATTATTCACAATAGCCAAGAGGTAGAAACCTAAGAGTCCACTGATGAATGAATAAAGAGGATGTGGTGTACACACACACACACACTCACACGAATACTATTCAACTATAAAAAGAGGGAGCCCTGTCATATGCTACAACATGGATGAACCTTGAGGACATTATGCTAAGTGGTAAATAAGCCAGTCACAAAAAGACACAGTGAATGATTCCACTTAAGTGAGATATTATTTAAAAAGTAGTCAAATCATAGAGACAGAAAGTAGAATGGTTTTTCTAGGAGCTGGGGGGAGGGAGAATTAGGGAGTTACTGTTTAATGCTGTACAACATTATGTTAAAAATACTGTACTATACATTTAAAATTTTGCTAAGAGAGTAAGTCTAATGTTATGTGGTTTTTATCACATACATACGAACACAAAAATGTACCATGGCCAGAAAAAAAACTTCAAACTTAGACTATGAGAAACAAATAATGTTTCTCAGGCTCATATTATGTGCACTTCACTCACAAATCTTCCTGCTTCTACTCTATTTTAACACAGTGCCCACCTATGCTACATGCAAAAGTATTTTAATTTTAAGGCCAATTTTATTTTACCTTATGATATGTGATACCATTCAAAATACATAACTGACAAACTCCGTATCATACTGCAGGGGAAAAAATGGAATTAACATTAATTCATTAATCCATGGCTCACTTCCCAGAGCTGTGATTCTCTTAAACAAGTGGTCATTTAACTGCTACCAGAGTATCAGGAAATACTAAAATCCAATTATGTAATTATCTGTGTACCGTGAAATCCAATGGCTGATTTCAAAAAGGTAAGGAACTGGCCTTAAATAATTATAATATACAATTACAATTTTTTTTTTGTAAAACCACAGAACCAGTACCCAATTTTCAGTTTTTGGAAAAATACTCAAACCATAATTAATACCACACACAAATATAATGGAAGTATCTAATAATCCTGATTTCGAGATATTTCAATATAATTGAAAAAAATAATTATAATAGCAATGTTATTATTTTTAAGTATTGAAAATGAAGAAAATGACCTTAAATATTTCATCTGATGAAAATAACACATAGCCTAATTGTTTGGCTACCTTTTAGTAAGTGTTCATGACTAACATGAACTTAAGGTATCACATTTGCATAAACAGTTATGAATCAACTTTGAACCTGGGTTCAATAAGCTCAAACTAAAACTAAACATAAAAGATTAAAATATCCTGATTGGTATAATAAAATAGTTTCTGTCAGATGATTAGGTTTAGTTTTTGCTTGAAAGAAAACATAATCCCTACTCCCAAAAAAACTACTCTAATGCAGTGTTTCTCAACCTTGTTTTCCTAATGGCCTCTCCCCATGAAATGTAATGCCACAGATATTTATGTGTGTACTGTATGTATATCTATGCTTTATACATAAAGGTTAAACAGCTTTTCACCTCTAAAGAACTCAATTGCACCTCCTCCTCATTTTAAAGATATATGTGAGAAACCATTCCCCAATGCGAAAGATGGTCCCCAGGTAATGAAGGAAGAATGGCTTAACCTGAGATTCCTGACTAACCTGGTAGGTCTCCTTTTCTTTTACCTGGATCCAGCTCTTTTGAGACCCAGGTTTACCAATGTAGCTCTGATGGAAGCTCCAAAATTAAGTTGGTACCCATAACTCAGAAGTGAATTCTCAGTACCATCCCCCTATTCTATTAAAGATTATGAGATATACCTAGAGTTTCTTTATGTAAAGTAGGTCAGCAGTAGGCTTGAAAAATGTTTCTGGAGTAAGAACAGAAAAAGGAAATATAGAGCACAGTATACTTTTAAACCAAATGAAGAATATAATGGGCAAAATTTTTCTATCTCTATCATTCTTAACAAAACCACACTCTAAATTAGTAACCTGTAAAAACAAACAAGCAAGCAACCACTGTCCATAGGGTAAAAGTCTAAATCTTTGGGCTAATATTTATAGTTCTTCATACACTATATCAATCTGCTAATCACACCCATTTCCCACTATGCCTATGCCCAAACACAGCATACCACTCTGGTCAAATGAAATTATTTCCCAAACAGGCTTAGTATGTCAATACCACCTGCGCTTTCACACTATGCTCATATGAAATATCTTTTATTTTCCTATATGCTAGCAAAATGCTAGCCAGTCTTTCTTAATTATACCAAGTTCCTTTATTAATTATACCAAGTAAAATGAACCTCACAACAACCTCCATGTAACCTACTAAATGAATCAAGATATATTAGCTATTCTGTCCTATTAGTATCCTTTCAGAGAGCATCTTGCCTAGATATACTCTATTCAGAGTATTTCACAGAGTAAACAGTCAAAGCTAGCTATTCAATGACCTGTGAATTGATGAAGTTTTTCTAGTCAAAGTCATCACCACTTCTTACTGCCAACCCTCATAAACACACACACTTTATTCAATGGGTAAAGCCCTGTAGTTAGGTTGCTACTTATATAAGCACTCTAGTTTTTACATCGGGTAACAAGCTCCTTGAAGTCCGAAACCATGTCTTGTATCTTCTCACTAAACTGAGAGTTAAATAAATACTCATATTCATAAAGCTAAATCATTAAACAGACCCAAAAAGGGTTGGAATGAGGAACTGCAGATATACTAAAAAGTCCTTTGTTATTTGCATTTTTATTTTCAGGCATTATTACTTTTAAATGTATAAATTCCTAATTTGTCCAGTAACATCAGCCTTAAGCCCATTACATGGCTGATATTTAAGTGTGGCTAAGTAACCCATGATTAATCTTGAAAAGTAATGATCATAAATGATATAACAACAAAATGAACACAGGGCAGCACTGAATAACAACTGGTGTAAGGGATCCATTAAAGCACTCCAGGGAGATAAGAAGAAGAGCCAGATAAATAATTTCTCTGGTGTTTTGCTACTCTATGATGAAATTAAAGGGGGAGAAAACACCTCTCCTACCTCTCAGGACAGAAACCAACTCATGTCAAAAGCTGACAGGAAGGAAGATTGGTAAAATATAACTTTGGAGACCAACAAAAAATAATGAAAAGACGTCTTACAGGTGTCATTTCACACTTTAATAGATGCTGCTGTCACGGAAACAAAACATCATACCTTATTTTCTCACTTATTTTCTCTGCACTTCCCTGCTCATCTATCTCAGTATTTTTTCACTGTGTTTGAAAAAGAATGCGTTTCCCCATTTAGAAGCAATGAGTTTCCCTCCTGAGTTGCTACCTAATTAATCAGTTATCTGTATTTATACTTTACTTTAATAACTAGTGCTACAAACAACACCATAAAGAGTAATTGCAAGCAGCTTTGATTAAATACTATTTTTTAGGGTGAAAAACTAAAGAACAATGGGCTAAAAATCAGAGGAATCAGATCCACAAGTAAGATGTGTGACTTTGGGCAAATTATAAAAGTTGTGCCTACTTTTCTGCAATATGAGCACGAGTGTTAGGTTTCAGAGACTGTTCACAGAGTACCTCCTTGGACCAGGTAGTTTTATGACAAAAGTTTTGAAAGTTCTAACATATCTGAAAACCATCACGATAGAAGACCTAAAAAGTTCCTTATGGCTGTGTAATCCTGACTTTAAAACACACACACACACACACACACACACACACACAAATTCAAGAGACCTATAAGGCAGACAGTCATAGTCCCTTATAAGAACTGGAAAACGAAGCCAAGAGGTATATATGAGGGCTGTCTGGAAAGTATCCAGCCAAGGAATATGAAAAATAGAGGCATTCATGGCTGGATTTTTTCCAGACAGCCCTCATACATAAATGTGAGTTCTACTCTACTAGCAAGCTCTGTCACAGCTTTCGTCTTGATCCATTTTTAATTTTCATTCAAATTAAGTCTCAAGAGTTGGCAACGTGCTACCTCGAAAGCCTAAAGACCATAGGAATAAACCTGCAATCTAACAAAATCAGATTTACTGACCCATTGCAATGAGGAAGACCATACCCCAGAGAAATCCCGTATCATCTCACAAAACAAAGGAAAAGATTTTGGGAACCGGCATTGAGGTGAAATTTAAACAAAGCACTGTTTTAGTAGGCTTAGAGCAAAGCAGAGCTGTGTATGCAGGGGTCCACAGTAAACACAGGCCCTCTTTCTTTAGGAAGTACAAAGTAAAGATAGATGTGGATGCTGTGTCCAGAAACCCCTTATCTAAAGCTGCACATCTCGGTTATAAATCAAGACTGCTTCTTCATGACAAAATGACAGATTCTCCAAGCAAGGGTGGGATATTTTATTCTTGCTGATATAATTATACAACCAAGTTTCTGATACTCTACGATTTTCGAGAACAAAGTTTCTCAATGAGTAAGCAAGCCAAAGTGACTCAAAGATAGATTTATTAGGACATTTTAGAGCTGCACCATTCTTGGGAGAAATATTATTTGAGGTTTCACCTGTGCCTATCATTCCAGGCTGACGATGGGCTGGCAGATTTTCACTCTCTCCTTTAGTCACATGAGATTCCTGTCTCCACTGCATGCCCGTGTAAGGAACAGCTTGCTAATTAAATTGATTGTATTATACTCTTCAGAAAGGAGTTTATTTGCTGGTTTATCTTTTGGTTTGTTTATTATGCACCAATTTCTCCACAAAAGATGTCCAATTTGAGCAAATATACTGGTTTTGAAGAAACATTTACATCCTACTCAATGAAGTTCATTTAGTAGTGATTAAATACACATAAAAATCACTTGGATTGTTAAGTGGTAGCTCCATCACTAAACATTCTCATTTATTAGTTCTGGAAAATGTGTATCTATATCTATATAGTGTGTGTGTATCTATATCTATATCCAGAAAGTATCCAGCCATGTAATATGAAAAACAGAGGCATTTATGGTTCAATTTTTTCCAAACAGCACTCGTGTGTGTGTGTGTGTGTGTGTGTGTGTGTGTGTGTGTGTATTTCTTTCATTTTTTTAAAATAAACATCCAGATAAACCTGGTAACAGTTTCCACACCATTGCCAACTTCTGAGAGTGGTGAAACAGCAGGCTTTAGAGCTACACTGTCAGGGTTCCAATCTCAGCTTGCCACTAATTAGGGCAACTTACTGAAACTTTCAGCACTTTTGTTTCTTATTTTAAAAAACAGGGACAACATAAGGACTAAATGAGTCAACAAAGGTAAAGCATTTAGAACAGAGCCTAGCACAAAGTAAGCCTGAATAAACATTAGCTATTTATTAGTAAAAACGTGTCATGGTTTAAACCAACCATTGCCTTTTGCCACTGAGGTCCTTTTATTGTTAAACTGTCTATTTCTCCCTTCAATTGTCAGTTTTTGCTTCAGATATTTTGGGGCTTTATTTTCAAAGTAAGTATTATTTTCTACTCTTTTTCAACATACAGAATTTACATTGTGAACTTTCTCTCCTCCTTCTTTTTTAAGATTTTACATATAAATGATAACCCTGTGCAGCATTTATCTTTCTCTGTCTAGCTTGCTTCACTTCACATAATACCTAAATGTCCATTTATGTTGTTGTAAATGGAGGATTTCATTCTTTCTTGTTGCTGAATAATATTCCATTAAATACACACATACACATTCATTCATCTGTTGACAGACACTTAGGTTGTTTCTGTATCTTGGCTATTGTGAATAATACTGCAATGAATATAGGAGTGCAGCTATCTCTTCAATATTCTGTTTTCATAACCTTTGGATATATACCTGGAAGTGGGGTTTGCTGGATTATATGGTAGCCCTATTTTAATTTTTTAAGGAACCTGTTTTCAATAGTGGCTGTACTATGGGAATTTAAATTCCCATCAACAGTATACAAAGGTTCTTTTCTCCACATCCCCATCAACACATATTATCATTTGTCTTTTTTATAATAAAAAACTAAAATGCTTCTGCACAGAAAAAAAACAATCAAAAAAACCAAAAACAAACTATCAACAAAACAAAAAGGCTACCTACAGAAAGAGAAAATATTTGTGAATCATATATCTGATAAGGGGTTAATATCCAAAGTATATAAAGAACTCATATAGGTCAAGAGCAAAAAACAACCTGCTTACAAAAATGGGAAGAAGAACTGAAGAGACATTTTTCCAGAGAGGACATACAAATGGCCAAAAGGTACATGAAAAGGTGCTCTACATCACTTATCATCAGGGTAATGCATTTCAAAACAATAAACAGGTATTACCTCACACCTGTTAGAATGGTCCTCATCAAAAAGAAAGAACAAGAGTGAGCTAATTATTTTGCTATGAGGACCTCTGGGACTACAATGTCATTTATAACACATCAAGAAAACGTATGATTTATTAGAATTAAAGTCTTAAAAGGAAAGTGGATTTTCTTCTATGCTGGTATATTATGATTTTGAAAAGCAATAAATACTAAATTTGCATTAGCAGCATTTCAAGTAAAATACCAGGAGTCACTGGTTTGCATTACACATATGGAATCAAAAAGACTTTATGCAGGAGGATGAGATTATGGAGTGACATACGAGGTCAGACAATTAATTCTGCGAACTTATCCTAGAAAAAGTGTTATAACCCTCATAGTTGAAAATCACTAGTCACCTTTGAAGTACTCTCCTTGGGAAGCTGATGCCAGTACCTAGTCTACCTTTCAAAGCAATCTTGGAACTCTTCCTGGAATGGCCATCAGAGCTGCCATCATCCCCCCAAAATCTGACAATGAAGTTCACGAACTTGCCACTGTTTGCTTATGTTGGCAGCATTGTACAAACAACTTGGCAAGGTGTCATAACCTTGCCAAGCAAAGCCAACGCCCATAAAAACAACTTGGCAATGTTATGACATCTTACCAAACTGTCTGTATATAGTGCTACCAACGTACACTCACAGTAGCAGACAAACTTCATTGTCAGATTTTGGGGACGATGACAACTCTGATGGCCACTCCAGGAAAAGAGTTCCAAAACTGCTTTGAAGGGTGGACTAGGGGCTGACATCGGTACATAGCTTCCCAAGGGGAGGACTTTGAAGGTGACCGTAGTGATATGAGGTAGTATGTGGCACTTTTTTCTAGGATGAGCTCATGAAATCAACTGACCTCGTATGACAGTTGTCCAGAAAGTATCCAGCTATATAATATGGAGAAAAAAAAAAAGAGGCATTTGTGGCTGGATTTTTTCTGGACAGCCCTTGTATTTGGGTACTGCTTTTCTCTTTTCTATAAAGGTACTTCTATTTCTCATTAAACATTTATCTTAGTATTTGTTTTTTCTTAAACTCACTTTAAGAGTAAGCATGAAGATAAATTATGAATATATGTTTGTTATCCTCTGAGACTTTGGGAAAAAGGTAACAAAATGCGTAATTAACATAATGGGACGGGAACTTCACTAATGAGCAGTTTTTAAAATAGATACAAGTTTATATACTTTGGAGTTAAGTAGTACTTTGTCTAATTCCCTTAACACTAATTTCCCCATAGTTTACTTTCTGAGGAAAATACCTTTTCATAGGTGAAAATTAATGGCACTGCTTTTGGGTGATGCTCTAATGATAGTTCTTGAATAGTAACGCAGCTATGTCAATGGCATAATAAAAAATGGTTGCTTTCTAACTTCAATTAGACACGTAACACTTTACAACAGTCCCATCACTGATAACTAATCATTTCTTTCTTCTTAAAACAATGAAAAGTTGTTACCATTATTCTTCAGCTATCCTACTTACTGTCCTCCACTTCATTCTCAGTTAAGGACCTAGATAGCTCCCGCCATTTGAGAAAACAGAGGTCCTGGTGTAAAGATCTTCTTTTACTATCCTCAACCTTAAAGCTAGCAGGGCTGTCTGGAAAAACTCCAGCCGTAAGTGCCTCTACTTTTCATATTACATGGCTGGATACTTTCCAGACAGCCCTTGTAATCTATATTTGTGCCCAAACTTGTTACAAAGATGTGATCCCAAGGAGGCACTTTCCTCCTTTACAGAAGAGGTACCTCCTTATCTTATCAACTTCCGAGCCCTCTTAGAACCCTGCTCCATCATTTATATTCTCTCTAATACCTTTATTCTATTACCACTCACTTTTTCCTTTCAGCCTACAAACATGCTCAAACTTACATCCATGTAAAAACTTTCCCTTAACTTGCTTCCCCATATTAAACCAGCCCCCTATTGCTTTTCACAGCCAGATTTCTTTAAAAAAGTCTGAGCTTTGTTTCCTCTTCCTTACTTCCATTCATTCTTCAACCCGCTTTTTGTCTAATGATTGCTGAAATCACTCTTCCAAAGGCCCATGTCATTTTAAGACACAAATAAAAGGCCTCTTATCAATTCTTATTCTATCTAACATTTCTGGAAGCATTTGATACTAGTGGTCCTCTCTCTTTTAGAAACTCTCAACTACAACTATTACTAAACACCAATGATTTTCAAATCCACGACTCCGGCTAAGAATTCTCTCCTGAGCTTCAGATCTATAGATCAAATGGACAACTGTATGTATCTACACAATCTCTAAACACTTCATATGGAAATGCATTCTTTCTCTTTATTCCACCTCCTAAATATCTCTCGATTTCAGTCCCACATAACTATTTGGTTTAAATCTTCATTAATACCCCTCAAGTTGCCCCTTGGGGCAAAACACCTATTTGAAGATCTGATAGCCTTCTTTCCTTCTTTTTAGACACAAAGCTAAAGACCACATTTCCAGTCTCTCGTGTGTTTGTGTAGCCATGTAAGTAGGTTCTCAGCAATAGAAAATGAGCAGAACTGGCATGTGAGCTCCAACCTTACTTCCTTAAAAGAAAAGGCCTGTCTCTCTTCCAGCAAGCTAACTTCTGAATAGAGACTGTTTCCTCAGATAACACAGCCAGTTGTTAATTATTAAAAATGAAGGCCCTGCTTCACAAGACAATCTTTAAAATAGTTAATCATAAGTTTCTTATAAACTAAAGAGTAGGGAACTCAGAGCAAAGTAAAAACTTTGTCTTGTGATAGTAGAGTGTAATTAGATTATATAAAATCTGTAAATATGTGTAACTGAGAAAGTATTTTTTTATTCACTGTATTTTAGTTGATCACAGTCAACACATCCTTCAAATTTCATCTTCATGGCACTTTTAAAAAGGTCTACTGATGACCTAAATCAGAGGTGACCAAACTACAGCAGTAAGGGGCTTGGTTTACTAAAAACAGTGTTTCCATTTTAGGAGGGAAGAAGGAAGAAATGAGAGAGGGAGAACTGTATACAGAGACCACATGTGGTCCACAAAGCCCAAAATATTTCACAATCTGGCCTTTTTACAGAAAAAATTGCCCACCCTTAAACAAACCGAGTGGATTTCTGTTTATACGGCCGCTAAAAGCTGTTTTACCAGTTAAGTCATATTATAAGTTTGTAGTAGAAGCCATCAGAAAGGTACTATCATCACTCTGGAACTCAAACTAGACACTAACACAATGATATGCTTATGGCAGGAAGGAGAAAAAGAGAAAAGGGTTTTGTTTTTTTTTTGCTTTTTGGTATGTGGATAGTTCCCTGACTGGGAATTGAACCCAGGCCGCAGCGCTGACCGCGCCAGCGCCGAAGCCTTAAGCCTCTACGCCATCAGGGAACTCCGAGAAAAGGATTTTTTAACAGAGGCCAAACAGTTAGCTAAGAAAGATGTGGGTTTTACAGGGGATGGGGAGACTCAGGGATAGAATATAGCTGAAGCCAACAAAAAATACGAAGTAGTCCCAGGGGCTTCACAATAAGCTGCTCACGCTGGAGGGCAACCATTAAGATAAAATGTGAGCGATACGTCCACTGAGTAAAGTGAGACTCAAGAGAGGAGAAGTGACCTGCCCAAGTTCACAGAGCAAGACAGTGGGACACAAAGAACTGGGCTACGACCACCCACCCAAACCTCAGTTCACTTCTTGCTGCTGCATCATACTGCCCCCTTGCCACAGTACAAGGTTAACCTGGAAATCACCACTATCAATTTCTGACAAGGTAACTCAATTGAGTTCAGAAAGAACAAAGTCTCTTCAGAAGTTCTCCTTCCCCCATTTATCAGTTATTTGTCAGGGAAGAATTGAGCAAGGTGTCTACAGACCTCAAAGGGGGCAGGAAAGAGTAGACACCAGTTCTATTTTCCAGAAGACACTGGGAACGAGGATGTTAACCAGACATTATTAAAATAAGCCTTAAAGATATCCATGGCATATGGTAATAAGAAATCAAACTTCAATTAACTTACCTGGTTCCAATTTTATTACTTTAATTGCTGCCAATTCACCAGTGTTAACATTCCGTGCCTAAAAAAAGAAGAAAAGATAATTGTAAAAAAAAGCCTTCATTAAAAACTTTAAAAAGTATCATTTAGCTATTTATTTTCAATTGCATGGAAATATTTTTAAAAGATGTGATTTATATTTATAAAACAAACAGTATAATCTTTACAATAAATTTCATCATTAATTCATGTATAAATGTAATAATGATGATAATAATAATAGCTATTATACATAGGCCTTAGTATATGCCAGGCACTTTGTAAGTGTTTTAAATATTAACTCATTTAATCTTCAAAAGAATCTTAGGAGGTACATACTATTATTATTCCCATGTTGAAGAGACGGAAGCACAGAGAAGTTAAAGAATTTGCCAAGGCCATACAGGTAGCTAGTAAGTCACAGTTGGGATTCTAACCCAGGCAAGCTGACTCCAGAGTTGGATCATTCATTAAAGCAATATACTCTACTGCCATTCATTCAAAGCCTGGTGATAACATTTTGAATTCCACTTAAACTGTTAATTTAAAAACCTTAGAATATGAAAAGCTAACACAATTATACGCGAAAACAGCCCTCCTACATCTGTTTAAACACACCTACCTGATGGTACAATTTAATCAGTATAATTCAATACAAACCAGATATATTTTTATAAGCCATATTAAAAATAAAAACCACTTTAAAAAAATCAATCCATAATATTAAATTCCTGCTTTTACAACTTATATATAAATAGGGAGAAACTGTTTTCAATTTCTATATAATTGGCAGTAATTTTGTCAATTTAAATGTTTTTTAATTGCTTAAGAACTTCTTAAATGATATTTTAAACTGTTATAACCACTATATAATATTTAAACTATTAACTGAAACTTAATAAGTTAATTTTCATATTAACCAATGAAGACCAATATATAAAATTCCTTGATCACAGAAAGATCCATTCATGTGACCAGAGTTACCTTAGTCACAACACGCTCTTATTAATGAATTGGTGAAAACCAGCGAATCATCCACATGGAATGATAACACCATTCGTAGTGAAATCTATCTAAAAATACTGGGGCATTAAAAATACCAGCCAAGGATCTAGGAAGGTAGATATGGAACACACCCATTGCTGAAATGTGAAATTTAAACTTTTAACTCAAAAAAAAAACAAAGGTATGAAAAGGTCTCCCCATACAAAATAAAACTGAAATGAAATTTGCAGGGAAATTCATTCCTTCAGAAAAAATACTCAAAACTAATTAACATTTATAATGCCAACTTATGATAGGCAAAACATACTTGAACAGTTATTGCAAACTAAACTTAATTTCCATTAAATGTGATATACATTTCAAACAGTGTTAGATAAGTACTTGTTCCCTTCCTTAAGATAAAAAGGTACCTATATGACAAAATAGAAATAAAATCAGAATATCATTCTGGAAGCATTTTGTAAAGGGGGCAGAGTGTACCTATAAAATATTCAGATATATCACATCAATGTTAGTCATAAATCTTCTCAAACACTGTAATAACGATTTGCCTTTCCTCACCCTTCAGTATCTTTTCTCTGTTAGGCTCCTCCTTGATAACTCTGTCCTCCAACCCACATTTTTTTAGCACTTCTCCAAATAAAATAAGACAAGATACAACTCTCTCCACTTATTAATTCTCCATTAAAAAAATCTTGCCATGGTTTTGTTTTGTTTACTGAAAAGAAATTCAGAGTATGGGTGATTCTGTTATGAAATAGCAAGGAAAATGTGAACCCACAGAAAGCAAGGATGATCATTTTTACAGGTGAAGTTTTGTTCCCAACTGACCACAAGAGGGCACACTCTACTGAAAACACAATTTACAGTGTCCAAAATGGCTGCTATACACAATATATTCTTCTAAAAATATTAATAGTTGACACCAGCACATATTTAACAAAAAAACTGTGACAGTACTGATAAGAAGGTTAGTCAAGTCAATTTTAAAAATTTAAATCAGTCCAGAATTTTCTAAGGGATAAGTTTTAAAATTATGATTAAGGTCAATAAAAGACAAGACAGCTATTTTTGCCTTCTGAAATATTTTCCAATATGTAACTTATTTGACAGAATTAAGATAATTTACAAAAAGGGAAGAAAAAAGTTCTTAGGAAATGAATTTCTGAGCTTTTCTGCATCAAAATCTGTATTTTTATTAATTAAAGGTCTTTAAAGCATTATGATTCACTAAGAATCTTGGTCTTCCAGCTAAAATAATACCTAAATTAACAATGGTCAAGGTTAAACACTGAAGTAAATTTTAAAATATTATCTCTAATACTCTATAACTGTTATTCTTTCTCCAATCACCCAGAGCAAGTTTTTAGGGGAAAAAAATGAGATCAAGGTAAATATTGTGAAGTATCACCATGCATAAAATTAAAAATTTCTAATTCAGTATCAGTAATGTTAAATTTTGGACTAGCTCAAGGCAGAAAGCTGAGGATAAATATTCTAAGCATTTAGACCTCTTTTGCCCCATAATTGATGTGACCACCATTCTTCACATGCTCTGAAAATTATGTTCAGGTCATATCATATTCTTTGGTTTAAAATTCTTCAGGAATACACACAAATGCTTCAAAAACTAAAATTCAAATTCCATGTCAGTTAATTTAAAATTTTCATTAAACACAGCATTTTTTATATAAGCTTTACTAGGCTATAATACAAATACTATAAAGTTCACTTTTTTAATATGTATAGTTCATTGGGTTTTGGTATATTCACAGAGTTATGTAACCATCATTACTATCTAATTTTGGAACATTTTCATTACCCCAAAAAGAAGCCCCAGACGTATTAGTCACTCACTATTCTTCCCTTTCCCAGTCCCTGACAACTACTGGTCTACATGGTGTCTCTGGATTGGATTATTCTGGGTATTTCAAAGAAACAGGATCACATAAAATGTAGTAGCCCTTGGTGACTGGCTTTTTTCACCAAGCATGATGTTTTCTGGTTCATCCATGTTGTACAAGGTTTTGGTACTTTATTTCTTTTGATGTCAAATATATTTCTTCATATAGAAATACCACATTTAGTTTATCCATCTATCAGTTGAAGGCTTTTTGGGTTGTTTCTACTTTTTGACTATTACGAATAATGCTTCTATGAATATTAGTGTATAAAATTTTATGTGGACCTATGTTTCAATTCTCTTGGATACAGACCTAAGAGTAGAACTGCTGAACCATATGTTAACTATGTTTAGCTTTTTGAAGAAGCATCATGCTGTTTTTCCAAAGTGGCTGCACTATTTTATGTTATCACTAGCAACATATGAGGGTTTTAATTTCTCCACATCCTTGCCAATATATGTTATTATCTATCATTTTTATTCTTGCTATCCTAGTGGGTGTGAAGTGGTATCTCACTGTGGTATGACTTGCAATTCGCTAATGACCAATAATGTTAAACAACTTTTCACATGCTTATTGGCCATTTGAGTATCTTTTGTGGAGAAATGTCTATTCAATTTTTTACCTATTTTTAATTGTATTTGTCTTTTAATTGTTGCCTTTTGTTTATCATTCTGATATGTCTCTTATAAGTTACATGACTTGCAAATATTTTATCCAATTCTGTGGGTTGTCTTCATTTCCTTGATAGTTTTGAAGCACAAAATTTTTTAATTCTGATGAAGTCCAACTTACCTATTTTTTGCTGTTGTTGCTTGTGCTTTTGGTTATTATAGCTAGAAATCATTGCTTAACTCAGGATCACAAAGATTTGTTTTCCTCTAAGACTGTTATAGTTTTAATTCGTCCATTTGAGTATATGGTCCATTTTGAGTGAATTTTTGTATGTCAGGTTGTGATAATCAGGTTGTGAACTATTAATATAACATTTTAACTATAAAATCCTTTACTAAATATTTAGCCCCTGTCTACCTTTCCAGTCATTCCTTAATTTGCACTTTATCCTCTAGCCAAACTAAACAATTTAGCATTCTCCAATGCTATCCATACTTTTGCCCTTTGACACATACTGCCTAGACTAGCATATATATGTTTGTCCCAACTCATTCCCCAGGCCTATCTCCTAGACATCCTTTAAACCAACTTAGGATATTATCACTTCCCATAAGCCTTTTCCTGACCCCTATTCTGGTTTAGGCATCCCAGCCCCCAACACACACACTCCCAAATGGTACTGACTGGGTAATTTTTCTCAACATAGGAAGCGGTTGGGAGATGGAGGCTGATAGAGAAAAATCCTGCAGATCTAGAACTGATCTCAGTTTAGAGGGGTTCTTAGAAACTATTACATTTCATAGCTGTTCCAGAATTCAGTTTAGTTTAGTCAGCCTTTTAGAGGCAACTTCAAATTAGAACTTATTTGGGAAAAATTTTTTCTGAGATGATTTCATGATGACTATGGAGTTATCTCTACCTAACAGGTAAGTATTCCTTGAGTGAGACTGGGAGTAAACAACACAATCAAAAAACAATGATTAAGAGAAAAAAATGTGCTAAGTACTATATAAACAGAGTTAGAAACAGTTATTATCAATTTAAAAATCTGAACCAATCACTATATACCAAGCACCCTTCTGTATTCAAAGCTTACTCTTTAGAAGGGGTTATCCAATGTGAATATAAAGGTTATAAAATGAGTGAAGAAATGCAAAGTTTAATCCTGGCTCTGCCATCAATAAGTAATGGGATCTGAGCAAGTAATTTCCCTATGCCTTCTCCCCAACTCCCTCCGTCCAATCTAAAAACAAGAAATGGAAAAAAGACAATTTCTAATGTTTCCCTCTAACTCTAAAAGTCAATGCTTACATCAAATAAGTTAAGCCTGGATACTGAAAAGAGCTGGCTGGTTATGTAAGATTCATCTGAGGAGTTTAAAAACAAAACAAAACAAAACAACAAAACACCACCACTGATTTTAAATCAACAGATTTACGACAGGACACAGGAATCTGTATTTAAAGCTATTGAGGTGTTTCTGATGATTTGCCAGGTTTGGGGACCTGGCCTAAGACACTGTGCCATTTGAGTTTTATGAAGTATAAATAAATACCAACTTCTAAGTCTGAAAGGGGTATTTCAGGAATGGCTTTCAGGAGATACCATTTAAGCATGGGTTTGAGAGGTGGGCTGGATTACAACAAACACATAAGAGGGACAGGAAAGAGGGCATAGAAAGAAAAGCATGAGCAAAGGTACAGGAACAGAAAAGAGGCTATTTTGAGTGTGTTAGGCAGGCCAAACCTCAGGGTGCCTCCCATATAAATACTCCCTTTCAGAGGGAAATGGCTAACCCACAGCCACTGCTGAAGAAACAGTTTTGTTTTTCGAGTTGCTTGGACTAGGTCTGAGCCTACCACAAGGGCAAACAATTCATAGGAAGACTGATAAGGCAGGGTGACATACATCCTAGTTTGCCCAGGACACTTGCACAGTTTATACCTACTGTCTGAACACATTAATAGTTGCCATTTTCTCTCAAAATTAAATTAAAATTATATTTAATTTGGTAATTTCAGTGATAAATTTAAGGTCACTCTATCAATAAACCTAGAGCTGACATGAAAAAAGGAAACAGACCTATCAGATTCTCAAAAATCAGAGTGAGCAAACATGCCTGTTTTTATAAATGAAGTTTAATTGGAACATGGCCATGTTCATTTGTTCAAGTATTGTCTATGGCTGCTTTTATAATACAATGGTAGAGCTGAACAGTTGAGATGGAGACCAAATAGCCCACAAAACCTGACATACTTCTATCCAGCCCTTTACGGAAAAAACTGATCTCCGCTGTAAAACAGCACTGTCCAACAGAATCTTCTGTGTTGATGGGAGTGTTCTATATCTGCATTATCCAATACAGTAGCCCTTGTCACATATAGCTAATGATCACCTGAATTGTGGCTAGTACAACTAAAGGACTAAATTTTATTTAATTATTTGCATATGCAATAAAGTAAATTTGGGGTTTTCAAATTTTTAATTCCAATATAACTGACATAGAGCTTAGTTTTATGTGTACAATATGATTTGATACATGTGTATCTTATGAAATGATTATCACAATAGGTTTAGTTATAATATTCATCACCATACATAAATTTTTCTCATCATGAGAAATTTTAAGATTTACTCTCTTTGTATCTTTGAAATATACAATATATATAGTATTCTTAACTATAGTCACATATTGTACTTTTTACATCCCTGGGACTTATTTAGCTTATAATTTAAAAATGTCATCTTTTAAAAATACAGTTCCAGCAGTTTGGACATACGTATAGATTTGTGTAACCAGCATGACCACCTGGAAAAAGAAAAGTTCCATTACCGCAAAAACTCCCTTGAAATTTATATTCACCCCAACCACCTGGCAACCAGTAATTTGTTCTTTGCCACTACCTTTTCAAGAATTTCATATAAATTATTATGTAATTTTTTTGTAACTGTCTTCTTTCACCAAGTTGGTGCATGTACTATTAGTTTGTTCCATTTTTTTGCTGAATAGTATCCTATTGTATGACTACATCACAGTTCATCCATTACCAGTGGAAGGACAAACTGGATATTTTCAGTTTTTGGCAAATGTGAATTGAGCTGCTATAAACACTTGTGTACAAGTTATACAAATAGCCAGAAGTGAAACTGAGTCCTATGTACGTATATGTTTAACTTAATAAGAAACTCTTTCTAGAGCTGGCTGTAGCACTGGTTCATTTTCAGCAGCAATGTATGAGACTTCTAGTTCTTTCACATTCATGGCAGTAGTTGGTACCGTACTTTTGATTTAGTCATTCTAACAGGTGTGTAATGGTATCTCATGGTGGTTTTAGTTGGCAATTCCCTAATAGCTAATCATTATTCATGTGTTCATTTGCCACCCTTTGGAAAAGTGTCTTCTAGCCTTTTGTCCATGTTTTAACTGGGATGTTTTATTTTCTTACTATTGAGTTGTGTAAGTTCTTTATATATTCTAGATACAAGTTCTTTGTCAGGTAGGTATATGATATACAAGTATTTTTCCCCAGTCTATGGCTTGTCTTCACTGTTGTCCTAACAGTGTCTTTCACAGAGTGGTATGGACTGAATTGTGTGCTCCCCCAATTTTGTTTGTTGAAATCCTAACACTCAGTACCTTAGAATGTGACTGTATTTGGAAATAGGGCCTTTAACCCTACCAGACCTGAGGCCCTGAACCTAACTATCCCTTATACCTGGGCTCCTGAGCATTAAAGAGAAAAAACCAACATGATATAGAAAAATGTTAGTTACATGCAAATGAGTGGATAGAATAAGATGGAGCTTGGAGACAGTGTAGAAAATAGGTCTACCTTTCATTTTTTTCATGTACTAGGCAAAGTACCAAAAATTAGGTACAGTGGTATAGTGGCAGATTCGGAAATTACTGAAAAATCGGTACAGCGGTCTGGTAGGGTTAAAGAGGTAATTAAGGTTAAATGAAGCTATATGGCCCTATTCCAAGAGTACTGCTGTTCTTATTAAAAGAGGAAAGGACATCAGAGATGTGCACACACAGAGAAAAGGCCATGTGAGAACAAGCAAAAAAGCGGTCACTTGGCAATCCAAGCAGAGAAGTCTCAGGAGAATCCAACCCTACCAACACCTTGACCTTAGAATGCCAACCTCCAGAACTGTGAGTAAATAATATTTCTATTGTTTAAGCCACCCAGTCTGTGGCATTTTATTATGGCAGCCTTAGCAAACTTACATATAAAAGCCAAAGCTTTTACTTCTGATGAAGTGCGATTTATCCAGTGTTTTCTTTTATGGATTGTGCTTTTGGTGTCCAACATCTTTTTGATTACCCCAAGTAATAAAGATTTTTTCTTGATTTTCTTCTAAAAGAATGCATTTCAGATATTTACATTTAGATTTGATACATTTTGAGTTAATTTTTAAGGTGTGAAGTTTAAGTCAAGGGTTTGGTTTTTATTTTATGTATGTATCCAACTGTTCCAACACTATTTGTTGAGAAGACTATCCTTTCCCCATTGAAGTACCTTTCATTTTTGTTAAAAATCAACTGGCTATATTTGTATGAGTCTATTTCTGAATTCTATATTGATCCACAGATCGTGTGTGTATCCTTTACCAAGACTACATACATCCTTGATTACCGGAGCTTTATATTGTCTTAAAAAAAATGAGATATTGTGATTCCTCCAGCATTTTCTTTTTTGAAGTTGCTTGAGCCAAACTAGGTCCTTTGCCTTTCCATATAAATTTTAGAATCAGCTTGTCTATATTTATTAAAAAACAGTCTTGCTGGGATTCTGACTGGAATTGCGTTAAATCTATAGAGAAATCGGGGGAGAACTGAGATCTTTGCTATGTGGACTCTTCCAGTACATGAACATTACTTTCTACTTAGGTTTTCTTTGATATCTTTCATAAGTGTTTTACAGTTATTAGCATACAGATCCTATACATTATTTTGGTTTTGATTTTAAGAGCCATGTGTGGTTAGTGACAGACACTGTATTAGAAAAGTCTGAAATTGGAAATACTGAGAAATAGGATCACAATGCAATGTAACCCAGTGATAAAATGATGCCATAAAATTGTGCCACTGTCTCAAAAGAACCTTGGACAAAGTGAAGTTTTGAACCAACAGAAAAGATAAAATGAGAAGAAAGTTAATAAAGAGCAGAGAACAGAACAAATGCACCAAGAAAAATAGTAAGAGACCATGAGAAAGGAACAGAGCTATCTTGAGCTCCTGACAACTTTCCAGTTCTGTATCACATGTATCTGCATCTTTACAATGGCCTCTCTTTTCTTGAATCAACCTGAATGGCTCTTTGTTTCTTGAAACCAAATGATAAAATAATCTGAATTTCTAGGACTATATGATGGTAATTAAAAAAAAAAGATAGAAACTATCATAATAACTTTTTTAAAAATCCACTTAGCTAATGATTGAACATAGATGTGGAAAATAATCTGTAAGTGATGAAAGACAACATATCAATAAGTTATATTTCAAAATTTAAGTTGTTTAGAATTCAAAATAGATTTGTTCTATATCAATAATACTTTTAAATAGTAATTGACAGGCTACAAATAATATGGATAAAACTTAACAGTGGCATTGAGCTTGGGAAAGGATAAGGGACTAGGCAGCCAAATGCCAATTTCTTACTACAGAAGCAACAACAGCAGCATCTCTAGCCCAATGGTGCTGGCTCAAGCTCCAGTGTATATTAAAAAAAAAACTCCAGTGTATATAAAAATCACCTGAGAGTTTGCTTTTGAAACTATGTTACAGTAGATATGGAAGTCCCTCCCATAACAAATATTTAGATATGGTAGACAAGATATAACAAATACTCTTTTATATGTACTGAACTCACAAAGTCACAGGAGACAAAACAAAGAGTAATTAGCTCAAAAAATATCTGTCAAATGCACTTACTGAATGAAATCAGAGTAGTAAGCAAGAGCTAAAGTCATGACCTTAGCTGAAACTTGGAATCTACAGACTTGAATTTTGATTTTTATCAGATGTAGTGAAAGTTGTAATTGAGACTATGGCATAAAACCAGCAATGCCCTTGAAAGGCCACACCTCTCAGTGAGGTGTGTGTGTGTGTCCACTGACAGAGACCTAATTTAAAAAGCAACTGAATCAGGTCTTCACTGGAATGGGATCTCCTGAAAATTCATAATTACAAGCCTGTTCTTGGTTGAGTATAAATTTACACTTCTTGAAAGGACCAGGAACTTCAAGCCAAAAAATGAACTGAAGCTGTTTCTGGGTTGGTAGTAATAAAGGGCATCTGTTACAAAGAGAAGAAAATTCTCCGGAGTGAAACACACCTGCAACTCATGCCCAGGAGATTCCTAAATATTAGCCTGAGCCAAATACGAGATTTAAAAAAATATATTAAACCAACAGGAAACAAACCACCAAAGCAGCAAAAGCTATGGACAACAGAATTAAAATTGCAAGTTCAAAGTTTAGAATTAATAAATACATAATATAAAATTATAATTAGTGTGCTTTAGAAGTTTACAGAAATAATAAGAGTTATTAAATACATGGGCCAGAAACAAAAATGACTTGGCAGACAGGAAAAAAAGAACCTAACGGAATTTCTGGAAATAAAAAAACATAATTCTTGAAATTAAGAACATAATTGGAACAGAAAAAGAATTAGTAAACCAAATGACAGATCCGAAACAGCAAGGAGAGACAAAAAGAAGGTATGAAAGAGAAGTTAAGAGATATCTTAAAATCATCTCATGAAAGAGATTAATATACATCTAAATAAAAAAACAGGAAAGCACATTTTAGAAAATAGTGGCTGAAAATTTTCTAGAACGGATAGAGAAGACATAAAACACAGAGTTAGGAGGCACAAGTCCCAAGTAAGATATATTTTTTAAAAATCCACATCCAGACACATCATATGAAACTGCAAAGCACCAAAGACAAAGAGGTGATCTCTAAAATAAGTAAGAAATGGAAGTCAGGTTATCTACAAAGGAACAACAACTAGACTTCTCAGACAAACAATAAAAGAATACTACTATGCTGACAGAAATCCAGTCAGTCTAGAATTGCATTCCCAGGTAAAAACAGCATTCAAGAAATAGGACAAAAAAGGACATTTCTGAAAAACAAAAAACTGATAGTTCACCACCAAAAAAAGGCATGCAATACATTCTTCTAAAGGTATATTTCAGGATTACACACATACACACACAAGCACACACGCACGCGCGCGCTTCAGACAGAAAGTAAAAATGCAGGAAGGAGTAAAAATGAAATAAGTTGGCAGCCTTGGGTTGATATAAACATACCGTAAAGAGCAATAATAATGTCTAATTTGTGCAATATTTTAAAAACTAGAACTTTTAAAAAAGTTAGAACAAACATTGAATGAAATGGCACGTAAATGGAAAGGTGTGATTGTCATAAATGTGTTCTAAGGACTTTGTACTGTTTGGGAAGTGCTTACAGTTAGTGAGTAATTTGAGGTCTTAGGTTAGATATATGTATTAAATAATTTAGAGTAATTTTCCAGAATGTATAGAAGACATAAAACACAGATTTAGACAACATCCGTTCCCAAGGGGTGGTATGGGGACCTCCAGGGGTACGTGCTGGGCTGTTCAAGGGTACGTGAAAATAAGTAATGACGAAAAAACAAGTCAAGTAAAAAATGGCAAAATGTTACTTATGGAACAGTAAATGTTAAGTCTGAATCACCATGAATGGAGACATTTCAAAATTAGATCATCACATCAATGAATAATGATTGCTGAGGGTATGACTTGAACCCTTCCCTCAAACCACTCTTCTACTAATCATTAGTACAGCTTCAGAACAATCCATTTGCAACATTTCTAGAATTTCCCCAGACATATAAATACATCTGTAGCCAGACTGATCAGTTTAGTTATTGACTGAGTAAAAGTTAAGCCTGTTGTCTTTACTCATGCTTCTTTTCAAGTAGTTTTTTAATTTAATGTTTAAATACTTGATCATCATTATCAATATTTAAATATTACGAATATTGTAAAATTAAATCTAAGGTTTGTACTTTTAGTGTAGTCTTTTTCTTTCCTAACTTATTACCTCATTTCCACTATTTTACATTAAGACAGGTAATGAACAAAGGGGCTAGTATTTAAAAACAGCGGTTTTAAAAACAAGGGGTACAATTTACAGAAATGGGTTTAAAAGGGGTACACAAGCGGGAAAAGATTGGTAACCAATGATCTAGAATAATAAAAGTAGTTTACAGCAGTGATTCTTAATTGAGAGGATACTACCCCATAAGGTAGAAAGTGGGTATCTGAAAACGTGTGAGAGCATTCTGGGTAGTACCAATAACCGGGGATGATACAGCAGATAGGAGCCAAGGATTTTAAATGTACTGTTGTGCCTGCAAAGTGCCACACAATGATAGTCCTGGCCTAAATACCAATAGTATCTACACTGAGAAACACTGTATATACCTATCAAAAATGGAATGTAAACAATTCAGTGTAGAAATTTAAAAATTCAATAAACATTTCATGTGCTTTAAATCACAGACTCTTGGGGTCTACATACAACAGATTCTGTATCAACAGGTCTGAGGTTGAGACCCAAGAACCTATGATTTTAATAACAACCTCGGTGACTGAGCAGCCTAACAAGGGTAAAGTGGCCGATGAAATCTTTTAGAGACTCTCATTATAGAAGGAGGCTCAGGAACAAGAGCTGGCCAGTGCTGAGGAGAAATCTAGCAGCAGGGAGTTAAGTGTTGGCAGTTCACATGTACTCATGATCAGGTTTTCCCAAATCAGAAAAGGCAGATTAGAAGGAAAAGCATTTTTCTGAGGTTAATAACCATATAGGCAGTGGTTTCTAATTACATAAAATGCTTTTTCTATTAAATACTGGAAATGAAAATAAAATAGAATGGTTAGGGCACCATCAATAAAATAATTTAATACACAACCTAGAAATGAACCACCTATAACTGGATGGTGGGAAGGTCTGTCTTCAGAAGTTCTGGCCACACTCTGACCTACGTCCCTTGAGTGAATGCCCTCTTCTTGACCAATTCCTAACATCTGGGATGTAACTGCCTGGAGCAGCAGAATAGCATTTCTGAAAGATGTTAAATACATTCGGGAAGGAAAAAAAAGGAGTTCCTTGGTTAACTACTGAAAAGAATACATATTATATTCTCTTCCTAGAGAATAACAATGTGTAATAGCACATTGAAAGATTCTTTCAATTCCACAGTAAGGAAATCGATTTGCTTTTGTTTGACTCCACCATTACTTAAGAAACTCCCAAATCTTCCCTATTAGGAAATACAGAGTTTAGAAAAATATGTTTACTGAAGTAAATGCTATTTATTCACTGTTGTATCCTTGGCACATAGGACAGTGTCCAGAACATAACAGGCACTCAAAAATGTTTGCTGAATGAGTAATTAAAATCACTTCATGCTGGTAAATGTTTAAAAGGCAACCTGGCAGAATGAGGGCAGAGCAAGTTTTGACTGATAATATTATATTTTAGTAATGTCAACACTCTCAGGCATGGAAGATCACAAGCTAGCAACTTGACATCTCAGAACATGGAACAGAGAAGAAATGCTCATAATCTCACTAAACAAAAAGGCTCTAAGACATCAATGATTAAAGTAAATGCAAGATGTAGCTTATTTTATGCAAATGAAGAATAACACCTCACTAACCAGTATTCCCTGAGCAATGCAGACTGAGTTTTCCAGATAATGGGATAAATGTTAAGGGGAAATGCATTATTTTTAATACTAAGAAGAAATATTGTATATTAAGTGAGCAGTACAAAATTTAGCATTTTCTATTGACTTGGTAATGTCAGTTGTTATAAACTGTCCTGAAGTCATGCTCTTAAAGACTACTGAGTTATGTAAAGGTATTTGCCTCTTTACTAAATCATGGGTTCTTAACTTGGGGCCCAATGATGGGTAGCCTTTAGAAAGCACAAGAATCCCCAGACACTAAATGAAAATTGATAAATGTTTATGCATATTTCTAGGCAGAAAATCTTCAGCTTCCATCAGCTATCTTACGGGTGTCCGTAACCCAAAGGTTAAGAACCACTTCTCCAAATAAGCTGGACTGTTCTTATTTAATCTGAACGGTTTTACTTTCTTTCTCTCACCAGGTTGTCAGTGGTTATTTCTCACTGTCAGTGTGCTGGTTAGGGCACCTCATCCTCCTAATGTGCTGAGGCAGAGAAACTGGTAAGGGGGCTTGTTAAAAAATGTTTTAATTAGGAGTTCCCTGGTGGTGTAGTGGCTTAAGGCTTCGGCGTTGGTGCTGTCAGCGCTGCGGCCTGGGTTCGATTCCCAGTCAGGGAGCTACCCACATACCAAAAAGCAAAAAAAGTTTTAATTAAATCACTGAGGGCTTCACCTAGAAATAGAGTGAAATATAAATAAAGCCACAAAATGACTGGTGGCAAATATTACATCAAACAAACTGAATATTTACCTACGCAGATACTTGGTGATCCAGATTAACTGTATTATAAAACCACACAAAATATTTTACCTAATAAAATCTTTGTCTCACTAGAGCCTTTTGAAATTGGTTTATTTAATTTCTGTCCCACAAAGGAATATATACTCTCAGTGATATCAGTCATGAAACCTATCCATTACAGAACCCCATTTTTGCCTGTAATCAAAACCTATCCATAAAAAACTTATGTAACAGCAAACTTCATTTTTTAATTGAAAATTGCTTATATTTAGGTCTGAAGTGAGTGAACAAATCACTGAAATATGTACCTACATTTGACGACTGGATTTATATCTTTTACTAAAATCAGGGAAATGAGGACATGAATATGGCTGACATGCATGATACAAAATTCCAAAGTTAAATACACAGAGGATGCCAAAAAAATGTGTACATATTTTGTAAGAAAGGAAAAAACTGGGAGTTCCCTGGTGGTGTAGTGGCTAGGCTTCGGTGCTCTCAATGCCGCAGCCTGGATTTGATTGCCAGGGAACTACCAAAAAAAAAAAAAAGGAAAAAACTGTATTAAAATTGTAATACTCAATATATACTTATAACAAAAGATGAATGTAAATCACTTTTGACTTCTACAATTACAAGAGGTGCTCAAAGTGGTTACTATCAACGTCCAGGCACTTCTGATTACAGCAAACTACTGCTTGAGCAATGCTGACCGAAGTGTCCACTTGTATCATTGCGCATGCCTTTTCAATTTCTTCCCAAACTACTGCTAGTGTAGCATGGGCAACCGTGCTTCCATCATTTTCTTTGACTGTCCTGCCTGTCCCATAGTGATGCTAGCATTCATTTGATTAATGCCATCTTTTGAGCAAACATCATACTATGCATTGCTACCGTAATTCAATTCAATTTCACAAAGTAATACATAGATAACATCTCTTAAAATGTGTATACATTTTTTGGCACTCCGGTATTTATAAGACAGACAAACTTAGTTTCATCAAATTATGAATGATACTTTTACAAAGGACTCCTAGCAATGCTACTAGAAACATTTTTGTTACTATACTATATATAATTCTACTACTATTCCTTTCACTAAAAACTCACCAAATATTACAAGAAAATGACCACCTTTCCCCCATTTCTCCCATATTCCTGACACCCTTCAACAGCATCTCCTTTGTTCCTATTACTGCTGGGCTTTTATCTTTAATTACATTATGGCAATCTCGGAGGAGAAACTGAAGGAGAGGCCAGCGAAAGGAGGGACAACCGTCAAGGGCAAACTATGGTAGAGAAGGCCTGAAATGGTAACTGCCTAAACTAGTAATTTAATGACAATGAACAGAAATGGTTAAAATTCTATCTTATCTCAGGTTTTCTAGAGCCAAAATTAACAAGAACCACATTATATTTGCTTAATCTATTATTTTCAGGAATAAATAGCTATGTTTTTTGCTGTACTTTCAACCAGAGGTGTCTGGAACAGGCCTCAAAGGAAGGGTCATAAAGGAGCAGGACCCTTCCTCTCCAAAAAGCTGGACCTGAGCTCACTCAGGCTGCCAAATATCAAGACAGCACACGCCCAAGTAAGTTATGAGAGAGCTTGGCCAGATGGACAGGAAAATGATGTTAAGAGCAGATTATGGAACAAAGAAGACCAGCACAGAGAATAAGAGAGGGGAACATGGTTATGAGGCTAAAGACAAGACTAAACAGACACAGGCATGGCAGCAGCTAGGGACATAGACAGCTGTCAATAACTGCATTCATCTTGCCAATGCTAATGAATATTATTTTCAGGTACTGCAATTTGGTGGGATAGCTTGTGGTTTCCCATGATAATCTCACACAGGTCCTTAAAGGCTGAAGTAAGGAAACCAGACAGTAAATTTCTATTATCCTTTGGTCAGTGTCTTCTCCCAAAGTCTCTTGAGTCTGGCCTGGATGTTCCTGAGTCAGACTGAATTTGAATCCATTAAGTTGCTGATGTAATCATCTCTAATTATTCTTCCAGAAATAGAAAATTCACAATGTAGAGCAATATCTGTGAATTTACAATTCTAGTCTTTTTTAAAATCTATTTTTTAAATTATAAAAGTGGACATCTCATAGAAAAATAACAAAAAGGGCACAAATTTAAAAGTTTCCCCCTTTGATTTTTGTTTGTCGCTTAATCCCAGGGGCAAACTACAGTTCCTTTAAGAAACCTTATTTCATTAAAATAAAAAACAGGCAGGCAAGCAAGATGGTGCAGGAATGCATGCAATTATAAATACACAGAAAGACAACATAGCACTGTGGTTATGAATATACTCTATGAGTTTGAATCCTAGCTCCACCATTTATTATGGATACATACATAATACATTTATTAGATTATATGATTCTAGGCAAATTCTTTAATCTCTATGTGCCAGTTTCTTCATCTCTAAAATGGAAATAATAGGGTAAACTATCTTACTGCAGTTGTGAGGATTAAATTAGTCACTGCTCATAAAGCACTTAGAGCAGGCAGATAGATACTAAGTTCTAACTAGCAACTATTAATCATTTTTTTTTTTTTTTTTTTTTTTTTTTGCTTTTTGGTATGTGGGTAGCTCCCTGACTGGGAATCGAACCCAGGCCGCAGCACTGACAGCGCCAGCGCCGAAGCCTTAAGCCACTACACCATCAGGGAACTCCCTAGCAACTATTAATCAAACCCACTCATAAATGCATAAAATATTTTAAATTTTCAACAAGATAGGTATTATTTGTCTTTGTTGCAATGTTCTTGTTTTCTAAATATGATCAGAAAAGCAAATATTTTAATAAAAAAGTCTTACTTAAAAATTTAAACAACTTCAATATCTAAGACCAAGGACAAAGGGTAAGTATTTTTGTACCCTTTGCTTTCCATTGTCTTAACTCAGTGAAGTGATTCTCAAAATTTGGATCAAGTGGGAAAATACTGAGAAATCTACATAAATCTCCTTAAAATGGACTATACTAGGTGCATTCAGGAAAAATAGTAATTCCAATTTCTGCAAAAAAGCATTTAAAATCATGGAGGAATTTCATATTTAAGTTTCTAGTAAGATGACATTTATGCAAACCGAATAATCATTATAAAGTAAAAAAACCATCATTTAGAATTATGTGCTTTAGAACTACAAATTTACATAAAACTGTTATCCAACAGCAGAGATTGGTGTAGTTAATCATACCAGTTGATTCACAACCTGCCCTGATTACGATGGCAATGGTATATCCTAATACAATATTAGGACTTAAAGATTAGGGCAAAGGTAGCAAAGAAATTATGTTATCACAATTTGTGCATGATAGAAACAGACAGAACATACTTCCTGCAAATCAGAATAAAGGAAATAGCTAGCTCCAAAAGCATGATTTTAAGAAAGGTGTTTTTGGTGCGAAGTGCACTCTAAGCAGTCAGCAACAATTAAAGGGCCGAAAATTAAGAAACCAAAGATCAAAACCTGACATGCTATGGTTGTCTGTTTCCATTCTGACTGGCCAATGAGATCTACAAAAGGTTAGATGTTCCACATAAAAGCTGAAAAGTAGAGGCAAAGAAGCCAATAAAGTGGGTGTGTTGGTAGAAGACGGGGAGCGTAAGTAGCTAAAAGAGAACAAAGTGGCAAACAGAAGAAAAGGTAAGAGGCAGTGACAGCCAGTGCTGACAGTCATAGGAAATAAGTCAAAGCCTTGCCATACACGTGCAGAGTACCTGAGCCTAAAAGGTCTTATGTTCACAAACAGTCTAAAAAGAACTAAGGGTATGTCATCCCATTACACAAATTGCAAACAGTCTCTTGAAAATTACACAAAGAGTATTCTAAAATACACCTGCAAGGAAAAATGTGATTAACCAAGAAAATTTTCAAAGATTAATGATTAATGAAGAGGATAAATTGCTGTATCAAGTATCAAAACATATTAAAAAGTCACAATAATTAGAAAGTGTGTTTCCGGCACAGGAATAGTCAAATAGATCAGTGTAACAAATTAGAGTCCAGGTTTCTTTTCGGGAGAGGGGGGGGTAGTTCCCTGGCTGGGAATCGAACCCAGGCCGCAGTGTTGAGCGCGCCGAAGCCTAGCCACTACACCACCAGGGAACCCCCCAGAGTCCAGATTTAGAATATGATAAAGATAATAATTTAAATCGGTGGTAAAAAGACACTTTTAGAACAATTGCCTAGTCAGTTGGGGAAAAAAAGAAATTAGGCTCTTATATCATGCTATACATAAAACTAAATTCAGATGTTTTAAGACAAATGTAAAAGCCAAAATTATTGAAATACTAGAAGATAATGCGTTCGAGGGCCTCTCAAACATAATATGAACCCAGAAGTCACAGAGAAAAATAGACACATATTTGACCATGTAAAAACTAAGGATTTTATGGAGCAAAATAAGAAAATTAGTAATTAGTAAATTAGTAATTAGAAATATTATTTATTTTTATGCTAAATTACTAGCATAAAAAAGTAGAAATAATAAATATTATAAAAATTATCACCACAGTAAAAATACAAAACAAAGAAATACACAAAAGTTGGGCAAAATTCAAATGAATGATATGAATGAATGATGTGAATAAATGCAAAAAAAATGAGTAAAATAGACATTCTCCATATAGTCAGATGGGATTATGCTAAAACTGCCAGGGTGGAGGTGGTAAACAGCAGCATTCAATCCAGTCAAGAAATGAAAGCATGAGAGGAAAGGCCACTTCCAACATCCACCACATTCTCTTCTCCCTAATAAAATAAAGGACATGGGAACCATTTTGTTTCTGTCTTTGAGGTGACTGGGAGTTCTGTTTAGGACCAGAGGGAGAGGAAAGAAAAGTCTACACTTAGCACCTCAGTAACATGTGTGAAAGTGGTTCATTTTAAAAGTATTTTATGAACTCCCTAAGTTAAATGAAAGTTAGGAGACAAAAGGCCTGTGTTCTAGTAAAGGCTGCCCCAGCTGCCTAGGAGCAGGGTTAGATAAGCCTGGCAATGACTTCTAGAGAATCAGAATCTAAGTCACAGCTATATCTCTCAGAGAAATCAGAGTTCTAACATAGAAACTGTGCCAAAAAGTTAAGGGCTCCTGTTACAAGCATACATTTTAGTGTTTATTACAAGAGACTGCTCTAAGTAGGGCCTTTGTTCTCATATCTAAGATCTAGCTGGGTAAATAAAATTTATATGGGGGAGGGTTTAAGGTGATAAAAAATGGCATTTTATATTTCTGGGAACATTTATAGGCATGCTCACAAAAAAGAAAAACAACTTGGTGAGTTTAAAAACAAGGACCCAACCCTGTGGCAACATAAGCAGACATTTACCCAGACCTATCTTCTAAGCTTAAGACCCATGTAACCTACTAGACAGTGCCACTTGTCCCCTATATACCTCAAATCCACCCCTGCCTCCCAAATCTTGCTATTCCCCGGGGGTAATGCCACTGTGCAATATCATCAACTGTCCAAGCAGAACCCTATAAGCCAATACCTGAATCCTTCCCTGCCACTCCCCATCTCTGCATTCACAGAATCAGAAATGTCTTACTGAATTTTTAAATTCTGTTTCCACTCCTAGTGCTCTAGACTTGCAGCCACCATTGTCTTTTCTCTGGAATACTGCCAAGACTCTCCTGTCTTGACTGTCTTGACCTTTACAATCTATGCATCTATCTATGCCTTCAATTTTAAAAGCATTGATTGCTCTTAATATTCCCCTAACAGTTTTAAAGTATCTGCTATTTTGGTAGTTATGCCCTCTTTTTGTTCCTAATAATAATAAATAAATACTATGTATATCTTCTCTTTTATTTCTTCTGTGACCTTGTAGAAGTTTGTCTTTCCTACATATCTGTTCAAATATCCTGCTTCAGGTTTTATTGATCAGCTTTCTTTTTTCTCTTTATTTCTGCTCCTCCTTATTATTTTTATTTCTGCTTGTGACTCTGAGTTTACTCTGCTCTTTTTCTAATTTCTTGGGGCGAATGCTTAATCATTTAATTTTTTGTTCTTTCTTGTTTTTTAATAAATGAACTTAAAACTATAAATTGTGACTTTAGGTCCTGCTTTATCTATCTATCTATATATATAGCTTTCATAATTTTCCATCAACATAAATACTATGTCATTTTCACGATAATTTTCCCTTTAACTAATGAATAATATAGAGGTTTTTAGGTTACAAAAGTATGGTGCCTGACCAGGATAGGGTAGCAGGAACCAGTTTTACCCTTATCTTGAGGGGAAAAAAAAACTTTAAAACATATCAATAAAACAACTGTTGTCTTTATTATTATTTTTTAATTGTTGTCTTTAGATATTTAATATCTGACAGTACACTACAGTGATTCTCAGGGCAGGGAGGGAAAACCCAGGTGAAGTCTAATGGACTCCCAGGGCTGAGAAGATGGAGCTGGGAACATGGGAAAACAAGGCAGCTGGATAGAATTCACAGGGCAGAGTACCAGAGGGGAGAGAACTGCATGGAGAAAAAGCTTCAGAGATCTGAAGAGTCCATGTCCACCACAAATTTTGAGCTCAGTTTTGATTCCCTAGAGTAGAACTACCAGAAAGGTGGAGAGAGAACAAGTCCCAAAGCTCATCAAGAGCCAAGCATAGTTCATATTCCCACTAGCTGGAGTAGGAAAACGTCATGGTTTAAGAGGCAGTGGGTAAGAATATTCAGAAGAATACTGCCTCAGTATTGGGAAAAAATTAGCCTTAAACTATGCCTGCTCTTTGTTCCCACCTAACTCATCTTAAAAAAAAGAAAAAAAAAACTCAAAAGAGGGGCAGGGGTCTGTACCCACTGACAAGAATATAAAAATATCCAGCGCACAAGGTAAATTTCACAATGTCTACAATCCAATAAAAATTACCGAGCATGTAAAGAAGTAGGAAAATTCAACCTATAAAATTTAATTTTATAAAAATTATAAACCCTCAGATCCAAGAAACCTTAATAATTCCAAGCACAAGAAACATGCAGAAAACATTAAGGTGCATCACCATCAAAGTGCTTAAAAGAATGATAAAGTGAAAACTATTAAAAGCAAGATAAAAGGCCTATTAATACAGAGGAACAAAGATAAAAGACTTCCGGTTGAAAACCATGCAAACCAGAATATAATGAAGCAAAATCTTACCAAGTACTAAAAACCAAAGAAAGGGTTAATCTTGAATTATATACCCAGGGGAGTTCCCTGATGGTGTAATGGCTTAAGGCTTGGCGCTGGTGCTGTCAGCGCTGCCGCCTGGGTTCGATTCCCAGCCAGGGAGCTACCCACATACCAAAAAGCATTGAATTATATACCCATGTTATAAAAATCTTTCAAAAATGAAGGCAAAGGAAAGACTTTGTCAGACATACAAAAGCTCAGAAAATTCATCACCATCAAACCTCACTATCAGGGATATTAAAGGAAATCCTCCAAACACAAGGAAAATGATACTTGACAAAAATATGTATTACTATAAAGGACTAAAGAGTATTAGAAATGATAAATATAAAGATTTATTTTCTTAATTTTCAAATCTCTTTAAAGGATAAATGATTAAAGCAAAATAACAGTGTATTGTGGGGCTTATAACACATACAAGTAAAAGGTATGACAATAGTACAAAGGACAGAAGGGGATAAATATAACTATCCTGTTGTTAGGCCCTTATTCTATATGTGAAGTGGTATTAAATTACTTGAAAGCTGACAAAGATGTATACTATAAGCTCCAAAGCAACCATTAAAAATATAAAAGAGAAATATGGTTAATAAACCAATACATGATATAAAGTAGAATCATAAAAAAATACTCAATTCAAAAAAAGGCAGAAAAAGAGGAAAAAGGAAACAACAAATGGGACAAACAGAAAACAGGGAGTTCCCTGATGGTGTAGCGGCTTAAGGCTTCGGAGCTGTCAGCACTGCGGCCTGGGTTCGATTCCCAGCCAGGGAGCTACCCACATACCAAAAAGCAAAAAAAAAAAAAAGAAAAAGAAAACAAACAGAAAGACAGATTTAAACTAAACTATGGATATGCCAAAATTAGCAAATCATACAATTTAAATATATGCAGTTTACTGTATATCAATTAAACTTACATAAAGCATCTTTTAAAAAGAAAGATAAAAACAACAACCTTAAAGGTCATTTATACATTTTAACTTTTCTTGGTACCCTCAGGCAGATTCTGTATTCATACATCACAGAACTTTAAATATACTTCAAAAATAAAATTACAGTTATGCTTATTTGCACGTCTGTCTTTCCAGTTAAAGCTGTGAGCGCCTGGACTATCTTATTTATATTTTTAAACCCAGGACCTTGTAGAGTAGTGCTTATATATAGTTAAGTGCTTGATATATGTGCAATTAATTGAATTTGTTTAATTTTTTAAAACCAAATGCAGCATTGTAAGTTAATGAAATTGAATATTTAAAAACAAGTACTAGGTGGGAATCTGAAAAGGAATTAAAGATGAGTAATACCACTGAAATCAGTAAAGATCCACTTGTAAGTGGATTAGCTGTTCTGGTATAAACACTCAGCCAGTTGGCGAATTTCTCCTGAAAAATTTACTGTGCAGAGAACAGAAAAGTAAAAACATATTACATACTGAGATAAACTCAGCATTAAAAACTAAAGAAAACACAGTAACTTGGCACTATGGACAGAATCAGACTAAAAATTATCCAAGTGCTAGTTATGTTAAGAGTCTGTATAAATGCCTATTTACCTAGTATTGTAATAAATGTAAAGAGAGACCTCTAATTCACAGCCATTAAGGTAAGGACAACGTGGTTAATGGAAGAAGCAGCTTTAAGAGGGTCAACAGTGCATAAGCACAGTTTCTAAGTGCTAATTCCAACAATGTGCTGAAAACAACAGAAAGGATTTCTACTATTAAAGGTACTTTGAAAAACTTCTCTCTAAAAACCTGAAACACAAAATGTTGCATATGTTTATGTCCAACATTAGTTTTCAGTATTAAGTTTTTATGGTTATATCACAGAAATAAGTTTAGCTAACCTCCTTTTTGTTTCTATTACTCCTAGGTCTGGGTGGAAGGACAGTAATTTATGATGTGGAGGAGGGGCTGCTAATTGCCTTTTAATAAGAAGACTGATTTCCAGTTCAGGAACAGGCCACTGCATTATTTAAGTAAAAGAGGCAGAAGACTCCTAGATGGATAGGCAGGATATACCAAAATAGCCAGAATCAAGAATTCTGAGTTCCATGTATTGATGCAACAACCTGCACCCATTTTAATTAATGTAGGATTTCACAGTTCTAGAAAATTAAGAATATAATCATAACAAAGCAACTGGTAATGCTAAAATATCTTAGCTTTGCATCTATATAAATTTTGGTTGCATGCCCCTACATTATAATTACAAACTACTTAAAACCATTATAAGTCATTTAATTGTAACAGTCAGTAAACTTATTATGTGATTTTGGAATAAAAGCACAAGTGATGAAGAAAAAGACAATTTGTCTTCAAGAGACAAATGTTAACTTACTTTTAATGAAAACAGTATTTAAAAATTATTTTTAAAATGGCCTTTGGTTGAAGATCATAACGAGTACTCTTAATAATATAACTTTTTTCTAACTTTTGAAAAGCTTTCTAGCTTCTCAAAAATGAAATTTTCTTACTCTTAACAATTAAACCAAATTGCCTGAAACAGCCATTTGTAACATGAAAAGCTATGTGGTATAATGACATTAAAGGTATACTGTAATGTCGCAGTTATGGATACTAATGTTCTAGCATTGCTTTTCTATATCATTTTTTCATTCAAATGAAAAATATCCACACTATATAATCTAGACAGGCATTAGGTAAGCCCTTTAGAAATAAATAAATGTGTTTAAAAGATTCTGATGTCATTAAACTGTTTTAGAGTTTCAGATAAATGGAGAAAACCCAGTCCTCTGAAATATAGTACAATAATAACTTTTTTTAAAGCAAGATATACTCCATATAATACTATACCTTAAACTGAGTGGATTTCCTGAGAGGACTAGGAAGTAGATCTACATCTGAGAAGAAAGCCTTCTTGATCTCTATTTTTAGTTAAAGCTATTATTTAAGAGCCAGCTTGAAAGTCAGAATACAGTCAGAATACAGTAAGTCTGACTCTCTCACTTCTGGCATAAATGCAGATGTTGGGTCTACATTTTTCCTACTTAATTTATCCTATAAAGTTGTGATGCATATTCCAGACTGAGTCTACCACATTTACATGATGGCTAAAGAAGGTCTAAATGCTCGACAACAATGAACGTCTTATGGCACTCTACATACTGTTCACCAAGTATTTTCACATTGTTTCATTTTCATTTCCCTGACATTGTAATTTTACACAGGAGAAACCGAGTGCAGGTAAAACAGGCTTTTAGCGGCAGACTAGCCCTGCATCTCCTGAAGTATGTTCTGTGGAACTGGGACATTTACAGTCATTAGGTAAAAAAATAAAAATAAATTTGTTTAGGTTCATGATCAAATAATTTAGGAAATAACTGATCAAAGTTAAATAGTACATCTATTACAGGACTCCTGAGAGCCTTCAATATGCTATTATAAAATGTGACTCTCCAAGAGAAGGAAGGAAATAAATATAATTTTCCAAACTCATTTGAACATAGACTCCTTGAATCCTTAAGGATCACTTTAAGGATCTAACGTTCCAGAAAACAAACTCTGGGAAACTACACCAATGTACCGAACAAAATAAAAGAATCAAGTGAGAGGAGAATACAAGAGCTGTTTGGAAAAAATACACGCATAAATGCCTCTATTTTTCTATTACATGGCTGGATACTTTCCAGACAGCCCTGTATACTTCCAGAGACAAAAATCTACTGACAGACAGGTCAAGGATCTGGAAAAATACCTCAAAATAAGAGGGAGCCAAAATGCCCGCCATACTCAGCTGCAGAGTCACTAATAACCCGCCTCAGCTATATACACTTAACTGCTAACTGTAGCAATTAATGTTTTCCTCCAAAATATTTACTGAGTTACTACTGCGCTCTAGGGACTATGGTAGAAGCTGGAGACAGTACAATGGACAGAACAGAGAAGGCCCCCTGACTCCACAAAGCTTACATTTCAGTTAGGGGAAACACAAGAAAGTAACAAAATTCATCCATACTACACAGGAGGAAAAACAAACAAAAACCTGAATGATTGTGATACAGAGAAGATGACTGAGACAGGCTGATATTAAAATAAAAATACATAAGTAAGTAAAACACTGGAAATACCTAGAAGCCTTTCCTAAACAGTCATGAATATCGGCTCGAATTTACACAACAGTAAAACAGGAACAAATGCTACTCTAAAAACAGTTAACATTCATGGAGTATTTCGAATGTGTGGGGTACTATATTAAGATGTAAATACTATATATTATTTAAACCTCAAAATAACCACTTGAAGTACTATTAATCATTTTCATATTACTGAAGTGTTCATATTACAGTACGTGTTCAAGGTCACAAAGCTAAAAACCAGGAGAACTTAAATTCAAATCAGACAATCAAGAAGCTAAATTCCTAACTACATTCTGCCATCTGATGAAGCAGTATCTATCTACTTGACAGACACTAAACTGCCATTTCAATAACTTTTAAGATTTCTTGCATCTTCTTACTACTTATTACATGTAACTAACTTCTGACTATCTCCCTAAAGTTACCAGCAGAGAGACTCAACTAAGGACTTTATGGTGTTTTTCTTAGCAGAAGAAAATGCATCCCAATGTTAAGTTTTAATATAAAGAAATTCATCAAAGAGCATACAGTGGCAGTAAAAGAGCCAGACTAAAGGCCTTTCTGCAGAAGAAAATGCCAGGAGTAACGGAGTTCCACATAAACAAAAGAGGACTTAGCAAGAGATGAGAAAACTATAGCCCTGAATGGTTAAGTAAGAGAACCAGTCATTTATACAAGAGGGTAACCAAAAAATGTATACACATTTTAAGAAAGGAAAAAACTGTACTGAAATTGTAATAATATATTCCAATAACAAAAGATAAATACAAGTCACATTTGCCTTTTGCAATTACAAGAGGTGCTCAAAGTGGTGACCATCAGTGTCCAGATGGTTCTGATTACAGCGAACTACTGCTTGAGTGACGCTGATCGGTGTCCACTTGTATCGCTGCGCATGCCATTTCAGTTTCTTCCCAAAGTACCTTCATTGTAGGTATTCTATGGTACACCACATCCTTTAAGGTCCTCCATAGGTAGAAGTCAAAGGGTGCTAAGTCAGGAGACCATGGGGGAAACAATGTTCTCGAATTTCAAATACCACTTAAAAATGGTCTTGCACTCCTCGAATTGACACCCATGCTCCCGCCATTTTCTTTGACTGTCCTGCCTGTCACATGGTGATGCTGGATTTGACTAATGCCATCTTTTGAGCAAACCTCATACCACACATTGCTACCATAATTCAATTCAACTTTGAAAAGTAATACATAGATAATAGCCCTTTAAATGTGTGTACATTTTTTTGGCACCCAGGTAAAAATAATGAGGGGGCTAGGAGCAATAGTACCAAGGTTCTCCTCAATGTCTTTCCACCATTATCCTCATGCCCTGAGGATGGGGAGCAGATTAGTGCAGCCTAGAGGATGGACTGAGTAGAGTCAGTGGTCAGATACTGGTACTGATGATAAGAACAAGCACAATCACAAAATACCTAAAACCAAAGACTGACAGCCACAAACAGTTAACAGCCAGTCACTACGAAGGCTGGGATTAACTGCTAAGAGAATCCATTTTGCTATACATGGAACAGCCAACATGCTAGAGGCACACATTCCAGAAATGAGAGAAAACAGAAGAGAAAGCAATCAGAATAAGTCCTAAGAAACACAAGACCAGGTAGAAGTAGGTACACTGTGTCATCAGACAAAGAGTCTGTTCACAGTTGTCTTTCTCAGAGCTACCTGGAGAGTTCTTGGAGTACAAGACACTCTCTACCTTATGTGTGCTGACTAAGAAGCTCTTAGGAAAGCTTAGTTTGGATAACTTTGCCACTTTGGGGGTTTTAATCTCTTGCTTCTTACAGAGAATGTACAAGATTCTGATATATTCCCAAAGTATATTATTCCTTACCCCCTCATATCAGCCTCTACATCTTTAAGTAATAGTACATGTAGATTCTTTAAGTAACATTGAGATTCCCATTACACTTTCCCAAGGTGACCGCAAAGGAAGAGTAGCAAGCTGAAGGTGATTATCATGGCAGGCATTAAAATAGTCTGTCATAGTTAAACATGATTTTGTTTCTCTGTCTTGGTAGCAGCATCTGTATAGAAAGAGCAAAGTCTGGAAACCAGAAACAAACTCACCAACTTCCAAAAACCAAAAACCAAAACACAAGAAGCAAAGAGAGGCACCAATCTTCTCCAAAGATCAATGTCCCTCAGATGCAAGGAAAAAAAATCCTGCTCTTACTCCTCAAAGTTATCTTAAAGTTAATATCTTTCTGCTAAATCCTAGTTTGTAAGAATTTAGAATGTGACATTAAAACCTTTTTCTAAATAATTTTTAATACCATTCTGGAAGAAATAAGAAACGAGCAGCAATTCAAAAACACTTCAACTTAGAATAATATCAGGCAAATTTTTCAGAAAAGGAAGTTGTCTTGAGAAAATACTTCAATATTTGTTCTTGAGAAAATGACCCCATATCCCACCTCTACTGCCACCTGCTTGCAGATCACAACTTCCTACCCTGCCTACTATGCCTCAGTTCTTTTGAGTGTATACCAATCTAATACTTTGAACTTGTGTAAAAACCAAATATTATGTAAACTGCAATTCATTACATAAGTGGTAATTCATTTATTCAAAATTAAGCCACCAAATTACAGAGAATCACAACTACTATCACCAACATTTTTTGGAAGAACTAAGAAATTCCATAAGCCATAAGCAATTCTATGAGCCAGATGCAATGGCCCCAACTTGGGTATGGTTCACAACCAGATTTTCTTTTCAGTGAAATGACAGCCTGCTGTAAAGTCCAAATCCATTCTAGGAAGTGAGGTGCTTTTTAAAAGTTATGTTTCTCAAACAGTTCTAAATATATGGCCATCATTTTTAAAGCATGTAGATCAACTGAACAAGCATCAGAATTAATGATTAAAGTTTCCTTCAGATTTTCCATGTAACTAAACTAACCTGACTTGGCTTAAGCAACAGAAAAAAATTTAACATGCTCTACAACAAGAGGTGAAAACTGTCAGCACTCACAAGGTTCAAGGTCATTAGCGTGGCTCTTCCTTTTGCATTTATTGGTAGACAAGTAATATATACAATCTAGCTTCAGCTTAATTACTACTTAGTTGAAATAAGTTTATGAAATTAAATGCCCTTAAAACAGTGGAGCAAAGGACATAGCCAGTAAAGAGGGAAAATAGAAATATGGTGAAAAAACAAGGTGATTATGAGGAATACATAAAAGCACATTCTGGTAATTTCTAATGGTTTTTATGTCTCTTCAATCCTTATACAATGATAATGTTAGGCAATGACAGTCACCTTTGGTTTCCAATAATAGCAGTTAATATAAAAACATAATTATAAATCAACATTTGGAAGAATAAATTCCATCTATCATAATCTTGTCTCTGACTTTAGGACTCAAATTTAAGTCAGACTATTGTACAACTCATTGAATTATATACTTTAATAAAAAAGTGAATGACATACTTTAGTAAAAAAGTGAATTAATAAACCTGTTCAAAAAAATTTTAAGACAGATGCTGGGGGGGAGGAGGTGGCAATGATGCAGTGTTTGAAAACAAAACTCCAGAATAACTAAGCTTTTCTATGTAAGTTAACCAATGAAACCAACTGCTAAACAGGGACTGGTGAAATATTATAGATGAGATGTTTCTGGCATGTTAATAAAGAAATTCCTTCAACTGATTTGGTTCTTGACTTGATCAGCAGCCAGCTTAATGCCTCTGCTAACTGAAATCCTGACCCACTCCTTTTCCCTCTGTGCAAGAGACATATGTGAAGAGGGTGAGAACCACATGCTTCCACCAGCAGGACAAAATAATCTGAAAATTATGGTGGGATTGTTTGGGGGAGGAGGGACGGGAAAGCTGTTTACGTTTTTAGAGCATTTTCAAAAGCATAACATAAGCACAATCTCAACTAACTAGACTGGAGGGAAACAAACCTTCTCCTTTAGTAAGTACACAGTTCCATTTCTGCATGTTAGTCATTTTAAGGAAACTTACTCTTTTCTAACCTCTGTCAACACTTGTGTCCAGAAGGATACTTGGGGATTTTTCTAATATCATTGAACCACTTTTGACCCTTTTTGTTTGGCAAAACAAAACAAACAAACAAACAAACCCTTTTTTTAAAAATTAGAAACCAGCACACCAGATGAACAGCTCCGTGTTTTCACACACCTACTTTTGGTAGTGTGGACAAAGGAAGACTGGGTTCAACTGCTGCTGAGCCATTTACTAGCTGGGGACCCTTGGGCAATCGCTAAAGCTCTCTGTGCCCTTCTGTAAAATGAGATAATTAAAGTTCCTACATCACAGCATCAATTAAGACAAAAATCGGTTATTAACATGTAAAAGTTCGCAAAACTATGCTTAGCACGTGGTACATAATTATGATTATTATTTCAAAGAGTAAATGAGCAACTTCAAGTATGAGAACAGTTTGGTTTGAAAACTTGTAAGACAGAATTGCGATATTCCTATAAAGCTGTACAGACATACAGACTGAACAAATATGAAATGGATGGCAGCAGACGGTGGGAGTCAGGCTTCTCACTGTTGGAGTAGGCTACAGGTAAGCAACGGAGGAAGGCTGGAATGAAGTGTGTGGTGCTGGATGAGATTTAGAGACATCAATAATGAACTCATGTTTAGCTAAAATGTGTAAGGTAGATAGGTACAGAAATAATTATATATATGTATGTATACATGGGTTAGTAATATACGAGGGCTGTCTGGAAAAAAATCCAACCATAAATGGTTCTATATTTCCTATTACATGGCTGGATACTTTCCAGACAGCCCTCATATATTTCCTGGCTCTATTTACTGAGAGGGCCTAGAAGTAATGACACTCAGTAACAATAAACACGCCCAGCGCCCTTATCTTGGTTTCTTATACTGTTCTAAAAAGAATAAGGGATCCCTGGAGAAATGACTGATTATAAGGCTGGGGCAGGGAATATACATGATGAGCCCGAAACACCTTATATCGCCAGAACATAAGAAAGTCTTAAAAATAAAATGATGGGGACAACAAAAGGATACAGAGACAACCTGAAAGAGATCCCAAAGGCTAAACTACTGGATTATAACCCAAAGGATAAATATCTGTAAATCCATACTGAATATAAAATTATTCAAGGGCAAAGATACAAATCTCTACATGTAAGAATTCCAAGTAATTAAATAGGTTAATAGCACTAGAGGTAAGTCATGTTAATAACATGGATACTTTGTCTTCCCCCAAATCCACAATAATCTAACCAGGAGAAAAACATCAGGCAAATCTAAACTGAGAAACACTACAGAATACCTGATCAGCACTCCTCAAAACTGTTAAACTCATCACAAACAAAAGCACTGACCAGAAAATTCTATATAAAGAGACATGATGACTAAATGTAATGTGGTATCCTGGATGGTACTACGGGACAGAAAAGCGACATTAAGGAAAACTAGTAAAATCCAAATAAACTGTGGAGTTAACAGTGATATATCAACATTGGTTCTTGAGTTGTGACAAATGTACCATGTAATATAAGATGTTAAGAAAAGGAGAAACTGGGTGAGGTGTATTAAGAACCTCTCTGCTATCTTTGTGACTTTTTATAAATTTAAAACTATTTATTTAAAAAAAAAAAACCAAATAATTAAATAAACAATTTAAATAAATTTTAAATAAATGTTATAAGTTTAAGAAGATGAGTTTGAATCTTAGAAAAGCAAAAAGGTATTTGTCTCTCAAAACAGCTAATCACATCAGATAAGTGAATAATTTCTACCATCTTGCTAAAAAAATTAGATCCTATTAAATTAGTTTCCAGAATTTTCTAAAGTCCACCAAATAAGTTAAATTACATTTTAAAAATACTTTGTCCAAAATCTTAGGAAACCGTCTGATTTAAATTTCAGATCTTTTATATGATCACGTCTTAGAAAAAGCAGTTATGTTACACAAATATTCTTTAAATTTTAATTCAAATATTGCATTATATAAAACAGCTAAAGAGATCTCAACACAAACAATACAAATCTGTAAAAACAGCAACTCTGCCTAGTAATTAACAGAAACTTTCAATTTTGGTTTTTGAAAGGAAAAAAAAGCAGTCTGTCAAACCTCATGTAACCACAGTTCACCAAAGAAAAAAATGTCAACATTCCAAATCAAAACATCTTATATGATCAGCAGACTCCAGTAGTGTTAGCAAATCAACATCACAGCACTAACCAGAAACATGAGACCCCAAAAGAGAAATGTCAACATAAGTAGTATGAAATAAAAATGACAATGACTGACTTATTTACTGCTGTTCAAGCTGAATGACATACAAAAAAGTAAATATAACTGTGTGTGGCCTGTTTCTGCAAAAGGCTTTACATAAAGTCTCCTCTCAATGTTCTTTGAAGGTTTGGGATTTGAGCTTTTATTGAAGGAACAAAGGGTGGTTAGAACACGGGGTGGGGACAGATGCAGCAAGAAACAGAGAAGGGAAAGATGAACAAGTTTTAATAATGTCCATCTGATTTCCTATCGCTTGGCACCTTCAATGCTTTAATACCAACTTTGTCACCTCCTAAGAATGACATGAAGGAAGAAGAGTGTGTGGCAACAGTGGGAGATCAATCATGTCATTTATTCCTAAGGCACTGAAAGGAAAACAGAAATCCAAAAAGGATTTTAGTGATGCATAGATGTTGAAAGAAAACTCTGATAACTACAATTGTGGGGTAATCTCTATTTACTCCATTATTTCTCCCTGTTTCAACTAGAAAATATTCAGTTACTTGTAACACCAAACCTTTCACTGAAAACTGTAACTTTTACATACATATGTACTTACAGCATAGGTTTTTTTACTAACATATCATACCTCAAAAGAAAGACTGAAACCAATACTCAAAGTCCCTGAATTCTGTAGATACTAAACGTGAGGAGGAGGTTAGATAATAGTTTTTCTTTCTTTGAAAACTCAGGGCAAAAGATGTCCCTTCTTGACTGCCATTACTGAAGAATTCTTACTATCTGTATCTCCCCATTGATCCCTTGAAATATGCTTGTCTACCACTTTGAGGGGTAGGTTTCGGAGGGAAGGAGAGAAATGGGATGACAGCTTTCTAATAAATACATTATGTCATCTGTCCAAAATCCATCTCCACATCTTGCTTCACTCAACTTTCCCATCTCTCCAGGCTGTCTAGACCCCAAACTTCCCATCATTAATTTAATTTACATCATTACCCTTCTCTTTCAGATAATCTGAAATATCAGAAGGAGAATTAATTGTCCACCCAACATCACAACCACCTCTCTCCCACAGGACTAAGAAGTGGTCCCTGTCATCAGGTAACTGACTATCTACATTTCCTTTCAAACATCTTCAATGGTTCCCTTCTATCTATTGTATTTAATTTATACTCTGGAGACAGTTTCTCAAGACATAATTTGTTTCACCTACATCTCTATAGCAAAACATAGTGACTACAAAGCTTGGGTTCTGGAGTTAAGACTGCCTAAATTCAAATCTTGGTTTCACCACTTTTAGACCTTTCTTTTTGTGCCTCAGTTTCTACATCTGTAAAATGGAAATAACAATGGCCACATTATAAGGCTATAAGGAGGATTAAAATAAGAATACCTGTTAGGTGCTTACATAAGACCATGCCCAGTACATAGTAAGTACTCCATAAATTTGCTATTTGCTATTACAATTATTGCTGTTATTAACATTTATACTTCCCATATTCTCCAACACAAATCATTTGATGTAGTTTGACATGTTTCCTACATGATCCCTTCTTGCTTATTCCTCTCCCATCAGGTCTTCATTATTTAATATTTACCTCAACTACAATGCCTATTTAAATCTAAACCACATTTCAAGGCCCAGCTTTCATTGTGTCTCTTCTAAAAAACCTTTCCTATTTGGCCATGGGCTGCATTCATTTTCTGATCTTCTGAACTTTTATCAAGAATCACATAATTCAATAAATAATCACAAAATGCTCCATATTACTTAATGCTATAATTGAATTATTTAGTACTATCCTCTTATCTAGTCTGCCATCTTGAGAAGAGGTATCACATCCTCTGGTACAAAGCTCAGCACAGATGCTCAATAAACACTCCTGAAGGACATACTAAGAGAAGATTAGCAATGATGTAGTACTAGAAAGAAGTGCAGAATCAAAGTTCTTAAAAACAGACTACAGGTTCTTGAGCCATTTTCCTGCTTGACCCCGCTCCTACCTCTTTGGAGTGTACTTTCTCTTCAATAAACTATCTTTTATTTCACCTCTAAAAAAAAAAGTAATAAACAAACAAACAAATAAATAAATACTACAGAAGATGTCACCATCTCCTCTTATCTTCTGAATGACTTGTAGTCAGGATTCTTTGCCAACCATTCCAACTACTTGTAGAAAATAAGCAAGGACATCCTCCTCATGAGACTCAATGGACTCCCAGTCTTTACTTACCTCCCCTTGTTGTCTACTCTACCTGAGTCCAAAGTACAACTTTTTTAATAACCTGAAATTATCTGTGTTTTAACAGTTATAGAGGGAAGACCATATAAAGAAACCAGGAGAAGATAGCCATTCATAAGCCAAGGAGGAAGCCTCAGAAGAAACAAACCCTGCCAGCTCCTTGATCTCGGACTTCTAGCCTCTGGAATACATTTCTGAGAAAATACATTTCTGTTGTTTAGGCCACTCAGTTTGTGATACCTTGTTATGGCAGTTCTAGCAAATTAATATAAGAACCCAGAAACAGACCCATACATAGTCAACTGATCTTTGACAAAGAAGCAAAGGCAAATAATGGAAAAAGGATGGTCTTTTCAACAAATGGTAATGGAACAACTGTACATCCACATGCAAAAAAATTAAAAAAAGACTCTAGACACAGATCTTACATCTCTCACAAAAATGAACTTCAACAGATCACAGACCCAAATGTAAAATGCAAAACTACGGAAGTTTTAGAAGATAAAATGTTGATGATCTTGGTTTGGTTTTGGCAATGAGGTTTTAGATATAACTCCAAAGGCACAATCAATAGAAGAAATAACTGATAAACTGGACTTCATTAAAACCTTATGCTCTGCTAAAAACTGTGTTGAGATGATAAAAAGGACACAGATTGGGAGAAAATATTTGCAAAACACATATTTGCTAAAGGATTGTATCCAAAACAGAAAAAACTCTTCAAACTCAACAATAAAGAAAAACAATCCAATTTTTTAAAAGGACAAAAGATCCAGATAGAAAATATGCGTATGAAAAGATGCTCAACATCACAGTCACTAAGGAATTGCAAATTAACAAGATACCAACACATACCTATTAGACTGGCCAAAATCCCAAACACTGACAACAGCAAATGCTGATGAGGACGTGGAGCAACAGAAAGAGGGTTCATTGCCAGTGGAAAAATGCAAAATGGTACAGCCATCCTAGAAGCCAGTTTGGCAGTTTCTTACAAAGCCAAACACAATCTTACCATACAATCTAGCAAATTCACTCCTTGGTATTTACCCAAAAGAATTAAAAAGTTATGTCCACACAAAAACCTGTACACAAATGTTTTATTCAGCTTTATTCATAACTGCCAAAATTGGAAAGCAACGAAGATACCCTTCAATAGGAGAATGGATATATGAACTGTAGTACAACCATATACTGGAATACTATTAAGCAGTAAAAAACAAAGCACTATCAAGCCAGAAAAAGACATGGAAGAACCTTAAATGCATATTGCTAAGTAAAAGAAGACAGTCTGAAAAGGTTACATACTATGATTCCAACTATAAGTAAATTTCTGTTATCTAAGCTACCCAGTCTATGGTATTTTGTTTTGGCAGCCTAAGCTGAAAGAATCAAACTGACTGAATCTGAAATAATTTGAGCATCAAAATAAATGACAATGGTGACTTAGAACCCATGAATAAAATGAGAATCCATAAGTCCAAAAATAAATAAATGAACAGAGAAGTAAAAGCTCTTCCTCACAACAGAATGCCAACCAATAAACTTGAAGAAATTAATGGAGTTAGAAAACCACTAGTTTGCAACCATCACAGCAACAATTCAAGTAAGAATCATCAGTGATAGAAATCAGAACAGTGTTTGCCATGAGGAAATGGGTGAGCATTACGGACTGAGAAGAGATACAAAGGAACTTCTGAGGTTAAGGACATGATCTATCTTAATAAGGGTATGTATTACACAGCTGTATGTCGAAACTCATTTAGAATCATGCTAAAACTAATGGTGAAAAATGAGGAAGGAGATATTAACAGTTTCAAAGTATCTCCCCACAAATTACTTATTGATTACAAAAGAAAAAAGCAGTAACTCGGCAAAAAGTGGTGAAGTCTAAAGGCTAGTTAACTGCATTGTGCCAATCAATCTCCTGATTTTGAAAATGCACAACAGCTATATAAAAATGTCACTGTGGGCAGAAGCTAGGTATGGGGTACATGGGACCTCTTTGTAGCAACTTTGCATGAGTTTATAATCATTTCAAAATGAAAAGTTAAAAGAAAATCTCAGGAAGCTTTTTCATATAACCTGAAAAGCTGATTCTAAAATTTATACAGAAAAAACAAAGGACCTAGGAAAGAGCAACTTTGGGGAGGGGGGGAATACATTTGGAGGACTCAGCTGATTTCGAACCCTTCTATAAAGTTACAATACAGTTAGACAGTGAGGTACTGGTGAAAATGCAGCCATACAGCTCAAAAGAACAAAACAGGTACAGAATATATCTACACATGTATTGTCAACTAATTTAATTTTTAAAACATACAAGCAGCATGTAAGTTTTGTAAAATATTTGTCTACAAAAAACTTGGAAGACAATACTACTAAGAGTATTCTCCTGGTAGTTAGAGTACTAATTTTTCTAATTGTTGCCTTAGTTGTCTTACTATCTATTTTTTCTTTTAAAAATGTACATATGTCATAATCAGAATAAAGCAAGAAACTTTTAAAACATTTATGCCAGAATGAAAATATCTAGCCCACAGTTTATGGTTCTACTCACTGATTACCCTTCAAATCTGCTGGATTCCTCAACAGGACATAATTTGTACATCCTCCTGGTAACCCCTCAGTAAGAGTTGGGAGAAAGATACTGACCTTTTTCAGTTTCTATTAGTGCTAAGGACACTGTTAAAGAATTATTATTCTCCACGGAAGAACAAAAAAAGTTATTATTAGTGTTTCTTTAGAGCAAGGGTGTCCAATCTTTTGGCTTCCCTGGGCCACACTGGAAGAAGAATTGTCTTGGGCCACATATAAAATACACTAACACAAACGATAGCTGATGAGATTAAAAAAAAAGTCACAAAAAAAAATCTCATAATGTTTAAGAGTATGTGTTGGGCGGCATTTGAAGACATGCTGGGCTGCAGGTTAGACATGCCTGCTTTAGAATAACCACAGCAAGAAAATAATGAAAAGAAACCTCACAAATCTCTCTTTGTTTTCTAATAAACCATCCAAACTTCATCACAGCTCCTCTTTCGCTACTGTACTGTCTTTGTAACTAATATCATTCTGGAATTATGGATTTATTAGAACAAATATTTATATAGCACCTATTATGTGCTCCTTAATCAAGTTTCAGATTATTACGTCCTTTTTGAATCATCTTTCTTCATCTTCACATTTCTCCACAAAGCTCTGTCAAATTTTTCTCCAAGATGCTTCTCATCTGTTTCTCCATTTCCATTCTTCTATTTGTCATATGGCCCATCACCACTTACTTCACCCTTAAGTTTACTTCATATAATCTTCCTGCACAATTCCAGGGGTCCTCAGGATTCTTTTTTGAGGGTCTGAAAGGTCAAAACTAGTTTCATAGTAATATTAAAGTATCATTTACCCCCTTTTACTGTGCTGATATTTGCACTAACAGTGCAAAAGCAATGGTAGTCAAACTGCAAGTGCCTTAGCACAAATCAAGGCAGCAGGATTCTTCACTGCCATGTACTCACAGGGGGAAAAAGAAAAGCCCATTTTACTTAAGAACGCCCTTGTTGAAGCATACATACTCATTAATTCTATTATATCTTGACACTTGAATGCATGTCAGTTTAATATTCTATGTGATAAAATGCTTCATACCAAAGTGCTATGGTTATCTCCAAGACTGTGAGTTGCAAACTGAACTAGCCACTTTTCCCACAGAACATCATTTCCATTTTGACTTGAAAAAAACAGACAAATTGACTATTCATACTCAGATACTTGATAGTTCCTTAAAAATGAATTAAATGAATCTGTCACTTCAATTAAAAAATAGAAAATAGTATTTGTTGCAAGTGATTTAGCAATTGCAAAGACAAATTTGAATCTTGGAAAACTTCCATCTACTATCAACACTGTAAGACTTTTCTGATGATATGAATGATGATTTTGAGATGAGTGATGACTTTTGGTATTATATAATGAAATATGGCAATTTTAGGAAGATCTGGATAACTCAGTGAATCTGTATTTTGCAAATGACTAATGTTATGTAAAAGAAAATCATGCAAGGATAAAAAGATCCTTTTTAAGTCCAGAAGAAACCAATAATTAGCATATTAATGTAACAATAGGAAAGGATTATTAATATGGTTTTGGATTCCATATTGCAACTGATTTTTTAAAAGCTACCAATCGTCAAGTTGTGAAGTATCAGAGGAAAAATACCCACAATTATTTTAAAAGACTATTAAAATATCCTCCTTTGCCGGGAGTTCCCTGATGGTGTAGCGGCTTAAGGCTTCGGCGCTGGTGCTGTCAGCGCTGCGGCCTGGGTTCGATTCCCAGTTAGGGAGCTGCCCACATACCAAAAAGCAAAAAAAATAAAAAAAATAAAAAAAAAAAAAGAAAAAGAAAAAAAAAATATCCTCCTTTGCCAAATATATACATATATATTATCTTCATATATGTCAACAAAATATCCCAATAGACTGAATGAAGCAGCAGCACTGAGAACCTATTATCTTCTACTTAAGCAGACAGTAGAGAGATATGCAAAACATACAATGATTCCACTCACTGAATTTTTATTTGAAAAACAGTTATTTTTCGTAAGAATGTCACATTTATGTGAACATGTAATAGGTTTATTATTCTTTTTAATAAATTGATATTTTTTAAATTCTCAGGTATAACTGCTAACAAAGTCAATAGCAAAACTAATATAAACTTAACTTTAGGGTTTTCAATAATTTTTAATAGTGTAAAGGGGTCCTGAAACAAAAAAAATTTGAGAATTCAAGATTCTATTTAGCAGATATTTTTGTCCTTCCTCTATGATCCATTCTCATTAGGACTGCCAGAATAATCCCAAGCACTTTCAACATTAGTCCTTGTTCAGAAGCCTTTAGAGCAACATTCTGTTGCTTCCTATCTACATGAATTTACATGGCTTTCAAGACATTTACAAATTGGGCCTACCTCATCTAGCAAATCTTAATGCTCCATGCCTCCCAAACAAGCCTCCACGTTGGCTGATCCTCTCTTCTAATCTCCAAGCCTTTACTCAAGTAGTTATGCTCACCTGGAATGGCCCCATTCCACACTCCATGCCCTCCTCTGCTTCCCTCCTCTCTCTTCCTGCCTCCTCCCTGCAAACTTGACTCATCCTTACTGGCCAGGGGGCAAAAAGGACAGTGCCTTGAATGTTAGGTCTATAAGTTTGCAGGCAATAAAGAGAAGACTCTTTGAGCACAGAATGGTGGATAATTTATACAGAAAGAATTTTCTTACTACCTCATATTCTAAGAAGAGTTTAAACAAATAAATGGCTTATTCGAACCCATCTACATTTATGGTCAAATCTAAAATTCTTACACAGAATTTAGGGACTCAGGCAATACACTGTCACATTTGGAATCCAAACCTATAATCTCAAGTCAAGGAAGCTGGAATTCTGAAATGTGACATCTTCCAGAACAAAAAAAGAACAGTTAAAAAACAAACAAACAAACAAACAAAAAAAAACAGTAAAAAACAAAGCTAAAGGAGAAAACAAACCTGACTTCATCTCTTGAATCTAAGGCCTTTTGGTGTTCATGAACAAAAAGTCCTCTTCCTAAAGGCCAAATTTAACCACATTTTCAAAAAACAAAATAAAAGTAATATATAATAGCTACATATATTTACTAATCACTACAGGTCTTTAGTTTAAAATGACAAAGTATCTTCATATGCATGTAATAGTTATAAATATTGCTAAATGTGTGGAGGATACTTACATTAAGCCTATTGATTTGGTTTAAGCTGAATAATAATCCACAATGCTTAATTCATTCTATACCCACTCATGCCAGAGTTCTAGGTCAAACCCAATGCCACCTTCTCTATAGACCTGCTGTCTCCCAGCCAGAAACAAGGACCTCCTTTCTATAAAGGCACGTAGTATAAGATTTTTTTCTCTCATGTCAGTTCATTCATTCATTTATTCATTCATTCCACAAATATTTACTGAATCTAATATGTATCAGGCACTCTTCTAGGTTCTGGGGATACAGTAGAACAAAACAAAAACAACCAGTTTACTGGATTCCCTGAATTTGCACTTTAGTGCAGCAACAAACAAATAAATAAAGACAATACACATGCTAATGAAAACTACAAAAAGTAAAGAAAAGAGCTGAATTTTCTATGAAGCTAACAGAACTTACAGTTCAGGACCCCTCACTTGCATGGGCCTCTATGACTACTGCATGTTACTGGGACATGAGGCCTAAGCTCCCTGATTTGCTCTGAAAACTAAGTATCAAAGCCCCTATGTCCCTCTTCTTACTTTATTATTATAATTACTAACATCCTTGCAATAGAAATAAAGTTTGTACTTGGGGAAAAAAAAACGTTACTGGGATAGACAGAATGTTATAGGTAAGGAGAAGCAGCCAGGTTGCTAACAGGAAACATTTTTTGAGAGCATTTCTAATTAAATTCCTAGAGAGTTTTCAGAAGAAAAAAGGATTACAGTATTTGTTGGAACATCTTTAGTCATTCTAAATAAATATTCACTTATGTGTCTAATTTTTTAAAATTTGTTTTCTTAACGAGGGTCCCCAAAACTATAAACTTCAGGTCCTCACAAAACATATCTCCGTTTCTGATAAAGAAAGAAAGTGAAGGCAGGGCTGTTTTATCAAGTGTGGTAAGGAACAGACACACGAAAAGTTGACATCTGAGCTGAGACCAGAGAGAAATGAAGAAGCAGATCATACAGACACTGGGGAAAAGAATTCAGGCCCAGACAGCAAGTGCAAAAATCCTGAGGCAGAAGGATGAGGAGAAGGATAAATTACGAAAACAACAGCAAAAGAAATGTATAATAATAAATAATACTAGATACTACCAGTAATGAACAATTACTGAGTATTTTCTGTCAGGCACTGTCCTAAGCATTTTTCTAAGCATCGCCATTTTACATCTGAGGAAATAGAGGCACAGGGAGAAAGGTTAAATGATTGGCTGGTGGGTGGTGACACTAGGCAGACTGACTCCAGACCCCACCTCTACACTGGCTATGCTACAGAGAGGTCAGCTGCCCAGATTATGTACTGAATGTCTAGATAATGTCTCAGAGAGTAAGAAATTTAACATGCTAGAAAATAAGGAATCAACAAGGTTATGATCTCGAACTATGATAGATGTAAGTAGGTACCCATTTTATGTCCCTATAAAGACCTAGTACCAAGTCTTCACATTTTTGCTACTCCACCCACATTTCCACTAATAACACATTTTATTTCATATTGTAACTATTCAATGTGAGATGGTTGGTCAATGTACTCTCAAGACAGAACTACCAACTATTCGTTCTCAATACAAAATAGTCATTAGATTTTCTTTCACAAGTAAATATAAATAGATCAAATCTTGGAGGTAAGTACTTTCTTCAGGGAATCAGATCCATGTCAAAATCTGGTCACCTGGGTCAGTTGGTTGGTTGGTTTTTAAGGTACTCTAGAGAACTTATTCCGCGGTCTGTTCCATTGCCACTTTTCATCTCAAATAATTAATGATGCTGGGAAATTCTTCCTTCATTTACCTTATTCAAGCAATCTTTTCAAAGTTTAGGACTATGTCCTCTGATCACCCCTTTAGACTCTGTCCTCCATGGAAGCAGAAATGAACATAACCTCAAATAACCACATTTTCTTTTCCTTCAGTTACTCTTTTCTAAATGTCTCTCACCAGAGGTTAAGTTTCAGAACTAAATTTCCCAGAAAAATTCTTATAATCCTGACTATAATGAAAGTATTAGTGTTTGATATTAATCAGAACACCTTGAAAGATGTACTTACAAATAAGCCAATACATAATTCACTAAATACTTGAACATACAAATTAATTGCCTGATTTCATTGCGCAATCTTCAATTTTTCTCTTGTCGACTTTCATAGAGACTCCAAGTGTAGACCACCACGTAAAGTCTACACTGTAGCTCAACAACATTGCACTCCCTGCTTCAGAGGAAACAGCCTCCAAACATACATAGATAAAATCAATATCAACATTTTCACAGCATGTTCTACAAGGCACTAACTAGTTCTAAGGACATGCAGTAGTTATTACAGAGAAAAAGAATCCCATAGTCAGACTGGAGTTTGCTGGTTTAAGCCAAGTTGGACACATTTCCTGACCATAGGACTTCTCAGTCTTCAATATACTTACAGTACTGCTTTCCCTGGAGCATCCCAGCCACACAATGGAAAATGCCTACAAGGTCCAGTACAGAAATAAAAGATAACTGCCAGGCTTCAAGCCTTATAAGCAAAGTGTCAATATTGAGGCTTTTGATAAAGGTGGGATATGAGGAAAGATACACACTTGGAGGAGGATGCAGCCTGTGAGAAGATTAGCTGGAGAAAATGGACTAGATAGATCTCAGGAGAAAGCATAAGGGTGGGGTGATCACAGGAACCAGGCTAAAGACAGGTGACTAGGTAAGATACTCCCTGAGAAACACATTTTTGGTTCCTCAAAATATCCTTTGCTTTACCTTTTCTCCAGCTTTTGTATCTTCTGCTTCTCTCTAGCAACAAATCTAGAAAAACATCAGGAAATAAAGACTCTAAGGGTATAAATAATACAAATTAAACTGGAAAACTGCCTGAGAAAAGAGACCACAATGCATGTGAAAATTACATTAATGTTGATAATGTGATCTGGTAAATAAACAAACAAAAAACATGACCTACTTTCTCCAAAAATACTTTCAAATGACAAACCTACAGATCATTTATTCTTTTCTTTTGGGGATCACCAACTTCTTTGAGAATGTAATGAATGCAATTAAGTCACCTCTTCAGAAAAACACACATACATATAACATTAAGCCTATTAATTTCAGAAGACTTCATGGGTCTCCTGAGGACCAGAGTTCTCTCTAGTTGTCAACTCCTAGGTCCCTAGGTAATCTTTGCTACACTTCATCTGACTGACAGATATAGCCAGCAGAGTTACAGGACATTTAAAAATAAGTATAATTTTTTTTAAAAAACTGTATTTTCATGTACTTTATGACAGTGCAGAGGAAAGGCATATTTGCATTTTTTGCCTAGGAAAGAAAAACTTATTTGTTCAGTAAAATTCAAGTCATTTATTTAACGCCATAAGCAGGACAGATGGTTAATACCTTCACAACAAAATAGCTCTGAAAGGCTGAATGATTTTACAAGGTCACACAGCTAATAAATTCCAGATCTTCCACATCCTTATTCAGTGCTTCTTAACTAAACCATGCCACCTTAAACATAATAAGCATATTATTACACTGGGTAGGACACAGTTTTCAAAGTCCCTTAAAACACCAAACTTCTAAGAATGACTACAAATAATTCTCTAAGTATTCACTAAACCAAGCATCTCATTTTTAGCACCTAAGCCCTGACAAATTAAGGAACATATTAGATACATTGGCTTTTAAAAACAAAGCCTTTAATACACTCCTTTCTAATCAACACAATTTATGTAAATAAGAAAAATCTAAACAGCAAAACAAAAACAGAAAATGTTATCTTTATAGCATGAACATGACTACAGATAAAAATACAAATAATTTAAATTGTGGGATATTTAGCAAGCAGGAGGTACGATGCCAAAAACCACATCGAGTTTTTTGCTTCGGGAAGAGTTCAGCAGGCAGGGATCAAGCATCTATTATCTGATGCCTGCTTGGCAAACGACAAAAACAGTGAGGCCTGGCTGCACAGCAGGAGTCAGTTATCCCAACTACTACTTAAAGTTTCACTGTAACTCAGAGTGTGGCTACAAACATAATGCTGAACTAAATGTGTGCCTCAGTTTCTCCACTGGAAATTCAGTAATACATTATCTGCCCATATCCTACCTTTACAGAAGTGGTACTACCTAGTAGTTAAGAATGCAGTCTCTAAGCCAACTGGTTAGAATTCTGGCTTTGCCACCTACCAACTTTGTAGCAAATTATCGTAACCTCCCTGTGCCTCAGTTTCTTCAACTGCAAAATGGGGTTAATAAAAATATCTATTTCATAGGGTTGTTGGAGGATTAAGTTAAGTTAACACATGAAAAAATCTGAGAGCACTGCCTGGCAAGTAATAAGTGCCCTATGAATGCTAGTTTTTATTATCATTATTTTAAACAGATGACAAGATTAATCAACTTATACAAGCATTGCACTGAGATGTCCTTAGAAATGACAGCCCTTAATTTTGTTTACTTTTTAATCATGTGGCTTAACTACCAGCTGTTTTTTTCTAAATGTAGTAACTATTTAGCCAATAATTCTTATAAATAACTGAAAAAGAACTTACTGTGCACACTGCCACCTAAGACTTATACATTAGTTTTAGTGAACTTTTCATCGAAGCATAAGTAGACTCTCTTAACCAACTGTAAGTTACTTGGATCAATTCACTTCAACTTTTAAAATCACCACTAATTCCAAAACAAAATAATGCTTACTGTTACCCCAATGGCTTCCTAACAGCTCTTCGCCATCTGATCTCCACTCTGCACAATGCAGCAGGTAGGTCTTTTAAAATTCCAAATCTAATTCACTCCCCTACTTAAAACCCTGCCATGGCTCCCCATTGTCCTAAGAAGTCTGACCTCCTTGCAAGACCTGAGAGGCCTGTATGATCTAGGGCTATCCCTCTCTGGTTGCTCAAGTCATACAGGCATTCTTTCAAACCCTTACCTCAGGTCTCAGAGCCTTCACAGATTATGATCTCTCTATGTGGCATAATCCCCTCTCCTCATTGCCTTTAGCTGGCTCCCCAAAGGAGATCAGGTCCTCCTGTTACATACTCTCATGACCCTAATCAGAATCCTCTCTTCTCCTCAAAATAAAACTGAAGTAATTATTTAAAATAATTGTTTAATGCTGTTCTTGTCCAAAAAAATATAAACTCCATGTAAGACTTGGGAACATCTCTTTTACTGCTACAATCCAAGTGCTTTGAGGCGAAGTACCTCAGAAAGAGGTGTGCACAATACACCTGTGTGTGGGGAAAAGTGGTAAGTGATGGTGGAAAGCAAATCATCCACAAAACAATACTAATGCAAAATACTGGCTGTACCATATTAAATATCCAAGTTACCATAAGCCCTGCATTGGAGTAAAAGTAAAAACCTAGTGCTTAAACACGGACAAAATAAAGTTAAGACTAAACTTTCCAAAGTCAAATTAAGTTTCCTTGTGCATCCTCAGGTGTTATGTGAAACAGGAGGAGTTCCATCCACTTCAGTTACCGGTAAGAAGATACACAACTAAATCAAGGCTGCTGCCACATATGGCACTATCCTCCTCTCTTCTTGGCAGGCTCTGCGAGGCCAAGAGTTGAGCTGGCCAGGGAAGAGTGATTTATCTCCCACATTTAGAAGTGGTCCCTCTACAACAGGAATGCTGTACTACTCATGGGCTTTGAAGTCTAACCTTGTCAAACCAGTACCTTTCAGAAGTATTCAATTCATTCAAAAAGAAAAAGAATGAATCCTATATGTGGCTAAGAACAAAACCAAGTTTAATAAGGCATCAAAGTCCAGTTCAACTCGGAGAAATTAAAGTTGCTCTCTCCTTCAAAAACAAAAAAATCATGCTAACTAGATCTCTTTTACAAAACAAAGTCATTACTTAGAAAATTAAAAGAAACTAGTACGGATGCTAAGAGACTGAAGGTTGAAGGGCTGTCGATGGAGGCTGCCCAGTGTAGTAACTACCCCGGGGCCTGGTGGACGGCAGTTCCCAACCTACAGCGGATAATGCCAGGTCTGTACGAAGCACGCAGGTCTGACATACGCCAAATCTCTGCAGTCTGGTTCGTCGCAATAACCCTGTCAATGCAACAATAGCCCAGCCTCTCTCAGTGCCACGATCGGCCGAGTCGCCGCTCGCGTTCAGCCCTTCCCGGGGAAAGCGCGGCCAGGTAAGGACTTGGGAGGTCTCGAGGTTAAACGTTTGGCCCTTTGTTCGCTCCACGGCATCGGAGCCCCGGGCGCCCGCTCCGCCTCCTCCCCCACTGCTCCTGGGCGCCAGCGTCTCCCGCAGAGAGGCAGCGCGGACTTCAACGCCCAAGCTCCGCGGCGCCCCTGGCCCTTCCCGCCGCAGGTCCGGACCCCGCGGCCTTGGCGGCACGCAGCCCCTCGCCTTTACCTTGTAGACGTCGCCGTAGGTGCCGCTGCCGATGCGCTGAATCAGCTCGAAGTCCTCCTGCGGGTTGCGGCGGGACAGATCGAAGCCGGGGTTCATGGCGGGCCCCGGGTGCCCCCCGCCTCCCTCCCGGGCAGGGGAGGGGGGGCGCTCAGGGGGCCACACGGAGAGTGGGAGCCGCGGTCGGCCCCCTGCTCCCCCGGCGGTCACAATCGCCCGGTGCACGCTGCGGCCGCCGCCGCTCCCCTCACGCCGCCGCCGCTGCGGACGACGACGACCTGGCTAACCGTCCCCGCCCCCCGCAGCTCGCTGCCTAGCCGAAAACCCCGGTCACACCCACAGGGAGAGGGGGACGCTCGCAGCCCCTAGCTCGGGGTGAAACTCCAACATGGCTTCCGCCTTCGCCGCTCCTCCCCCTCCCCTTACTCCGGCTCCTCCACCCTCCTCCCCCTTTTCCAGGCTCCAGCCCGACTGCGCAGCCGCGATCCCAGAGGACTCGCTCCCCGGCCTCGCGCGCGCCCTCGACCTGTGCGCGCTTGTCCGGCTGTAGCTGGCGGCTGGCCGAGATCCTAATAGGTCCGCCGCAGCTTTTCTGGGTGCAAACTCGCGCCGGACTGCGGGAAGGACAGGCAGAAAGTAGCTCTTATTCTGATTCCCAGAGTTTGACGTTGCCGGATCAGGTCCCAATCCTAGGTAGGTAGTATAGTTGTAATGTGCAAGAGAGCCAATGTCCCAAACTGCTTTTTCAGAAGCAGCTACACATTGAACACTACTGAGTACCACAGACTTGGGGAAGGGTCGCCCTGAGGAAAGCCCCTGAGAAAAGTGAGCTGTGCTTGTTCCGACACACGACATTCGGGCCCCTGGAGTTGGCCAGCAAAAGAGGACAGGCCAGGAAGGCCGCCAGGGAGGCGTGGGGAGTGAGAAGGGCAAGGGAAGCTCGCGGGGGTGGGGGTGGGGGTAAAACACGCTGAGCTGCAGCCAGCCAGCCGGGGTAGAGGGCGTGGGAGGCAGTCAGGGCACAGAACTGAAGCAGTGATTGACCTCCTCACAAGACACGTCTGGATTATCAAAGACGCGGGCGGGGACTGTGCAAGCTGTCGAGCAACCTTACAAAGGAGAGGTAGCGGAGGGTGGAGCATGGACAAGTTCCATTCCTGCACCTGAAATGTAAACACGTGATGATCCAGAAGCTCTTTAGTTTGCCTACCCAAAGCCCCACCCTACTTAAGACCTAGATTTCAAGCATTACACCCAATTGATGTGGACACCAGTGCCAACTGTTAATACCTGTTCAAGAAAGCATGTGGGTATGTAGGGTTAATTTTCTATTCTCAGTCAATTGGCCCACTACTCATTTCCAAAAGCTTTAATCAAGTAGGTGATGGCCACTTTGGCAATCCCACTTTGGAGTATTGCTTCAGAAATGCTTTCCTAATACCTTAAGCACCACACCCTCCGACCACTAATATTCCCTAGTGCCTGCTGGCTCCTTGGAAACCAGAGCTCATCAAACCTGTTAGGGATAAAATAAACTCACATAAACTACTTAGGGTTAACTGCTACATTATCTTTAAAGTGCTTTTGCTTACCATAAAATTTCATATTTACTAAATTCCCAAATAAGTTGTTTACTTTGAGTATCTGTTGACTAAGAGATAATGCAACACGACCATCTCTTAACCTATACAAGTAGGCTTGTAATTGTCTTAATTTTTAATTATTTTAAAGCATCAGTAATATGAGCATATTACTTAAATTGCTACCCTATGAATACTTATTATTGGATTTCTATATGGCTCTACCTTAAGGCTCTGGTAACTTGGGAATTAAACTCCCGACTTAATGTTATTCCATGGCTTGGGATCCTGGTTTTGCCTGTTTAAGGCACTTGCTGGGGGTCCAGAGTGCGGGCCTTCTTTCTGCTTGTCCACATTTGGATTGTTCAGCTTCTTTAAGACAAACATGAGGATAATTAGCCCAGGATTCAGATAAGCAGACCTAACAAACTATCCCGAACAAAAAACCAGTTCTGCTCTCTTTGCCTTTTTAATGCCGGAATGCCAAATTCTCAGGATTCTCAGGACTGAATGCTGCACAAGAACATTCTAATGGTTTCACTGTTTTGTTTGCTAGGATTATCATCTGTGCAGATAACTTTGCACTTGCATCACTAATCGACTTCTTTCAAAGGAAAAAGACATTTCAGTAGGGTTGGAACAGTCTTTAAAGTTTTGTTTGTTCCATTTTGGCAGAGCCGAGCCAACCCTATTGAAAAGAGATGGATTTTCATGTAAAGGCCTGATTTGCCATATAAATATATAAATATGGCAAATGCTTTCAACATAAAAGGCTTTTGCAATTAACTGTTTACAAAGGATAAAATATTTTGTTCTTCGTAATATATACACAGCCAAATCTGATGTCTTTTTTCCTATTCTAACACACCTTAACTTTGATAGAAGTAACACTAATGATCACAATTTCTTTGAATCAGAAAAATAGCTGTCCTCTTCTATGATTAGAAGCATCCTTAGAAATCATTGAATCTTTTTGATTCCAGAACTGCTTCTATAGCATCTCTCCTGGGTTAACTGCTGCTTGAATACAGCAAGTCCTCCAATAATGTTTTGTTACAACATTGGTGAGATGGCCTAGGAACTTAACTCTTGTTTATATCAGTTAGCCTCTGATAAAATTGGTGGAGGGTGTTAAGTGAGGACCTAGTGTACCTTCAGTAAAAGGGAACTCACTGCTTCCGAGGCAAATGGCTTCACTATGAGATAGTGACAGTGCATGATTATAATAATTATAGAAAAATAGTGATATTTAACATACCAAGTGCTTATAAGTTGCCAAGAACTGAGTTAAGTACTTTGCATGTGTTAGGTCGCTTAATTCTTAGAACAACTTGATGACACACATATTAGCTCCATTTTTTCAGGCACAGACAGATTCAGTTGCTCAAGGTAACACAGAAAAGTGAAATTTGAACAGAGGTAGTATGATACAAAGACCAGACTCTTAGCCTCTAGTCTATACTCTGTTCCTGCCCTCAAGGAATTTGTAATTTCACAAAACTGAGAAATACAGAAAACATGCAATAATTTAGACAGGAGGGTAGAGGAAAGATGCTAAAGCTAAATCCTGAAGAATGAATTGGAGAGAAGGGAAAAAACCCAGGAGATAATCGGAAGATGGAATAAACTTAGGGAAGTGGCGAAGCAGGCAGGGACATGGGTGACATGCAGACTTCTGACTTAGATCATTGTAAGGATCCCAAAAAGGAGATTGCATTTGCCGTAATGAGGTTATTTGGGAGAGAATTTTAGCACTGGATCAGAATAGATAATTCTCTTTTCTACCTGTTAAGTTTGACATGTTCAACTGGACATGTAAAATTAGTGATAAATATGTAGGATTGACACTTAGAAAAGATTTCACTTCTAATGTGTAAGTTTTAGGAGTCTTAGTTCAGGAATATTTATTGAGCAGGTATCATGTGCCAAACTAATTAGGTTCTGAAAGTGCAATAGGACATGGTCCCTGAATTCAGGTTGAAGGTACAGACAAGTTCTCATATAATTCCTTTACAGTGAGGTAGGTACTGGGTGTGGGGAAGCAAAGCCAGAAGGAGGTACTGGATGCTGCTCAGGCTAATACTTTGGCTCTTTTTCAAATCAATATATATATATTTTTTAAATTTTCTTTAAACCAATATTTTTAAAAGCATGTCTTCAACATTTATTTACATACGTACAGGTAGAACTCTGTATGAGGAGTGGGTGGAGATGGCAGTCCTGTGGCGTCAGCTCTCAGCTTCTGCTGTGTTATTCTGAGCATTTCAGCTCTGCTCCCAGATTTGCATACCTCCTAGCACAGGGTTTCTCAACGGAGGTTTTATTAGCATTTCGGGTAGGAGAATTCTTCCTTGTATGGGACTGTCCTCATGCTTTATAACCCCTCTGCCTCCCTACCCCCAATGCTTGCTCCCAGCCATACTCATATCAACAACAAAACTGGCCACACTTATTTCTGAATGCCTGGGGTTGGGCTGGGGGTGGGGTGTGTGTGACTGGATTGAGAATGTTTGTCTATCATGTCCCTTGGGGGAACCATCACCTACACCAAACTATTTTAATATAGTATTCCTTTTTATCTCATGCACTATGTATCACAAAAGAAGTCTTGATATGTATAATAAAACAGTGTTCGTCTAATTACATTTCTAGTATTTAGCACCCAAGTGATGTTTAACTGCCCTCTATAGATTCACGACCAAGATTCCACCTGCCCTTTAACAAGCAGTTCCTGGGATCACATAGGAGGGCACTGAATCTAGTCTTTGCAGGTTATAGAAGTCTTCACAGAAGAAAGAACCTCCAAGCTGAGATTTAAAAGACAAGGAGAGAATTAGTCAACTGATATATGCCATACCATGGGTAGGAAGGTTGCATTCAAAGAAATGAAAAGCATTCTGTTTGGGGTGATAACAGATGTAGCTAGAGTGGTAAGCAGGGATCACTCCATGAAGAGGTGTGTAAATCACATGAAATAATTTGGATTTCTTACTGAGAACGAACGGAGCTATTGAGGGGCTTCAGCAGGAGAATAGCATGATCCTACTTGCGCCTTAGAACTAGCCCATTAAGAATTAGAGGCTGATGGCAAGACCAGAAACAAGGCTTTTCCTCCCCACTTCTCCCTTCTTCCTTTCCCATCACGGGCAGTAAGGCATGCAGACCATTCCCTCCCTTTCTCTGCTCCCTTTCCTCCTTATCCTTCACAGATGTGTCCGCATATAGGAATCTTGCACTTCTAATTCAATTTTACCATCTGCTGAACTAGTACAGTTGGTATCATTGAAGCAAAAAAAAGGAAGGATTTTTAAAAATTTATCTTTTTTTTATTGTTAAATTTATTTGGGTGATGTTGTTTAGTAAAAAGGACATAAGTTCTAGGTGTACAATTCTACAGTACGTGGTCCATGTGTTGCAATATGTGTTCACTACCCAGAGCCAGTTCTCTTTACATCACCATGTATTTGAGTCCCCCTCCCTTGTCCCCTACCCTCTCTCCCCTTACGCTTAACTGTGTCCCTAAGTTTTTGTTTCTTGTTGCTTTCAGTGTTATGTTCCACATATGAGTGAAGTCATATAGTTCTTGGTTTTTTCTGGCTGACTTATTTCACTTAGCATGATGATCTCAAGTTCCATCCATGTTTGTAAATGGATGTATTTCATCTTTCTTATGTCTGAGTAATATTCCATTGTGTAAGTGTATAATATCACAACTTCTTGAGCCACTCATCTATCAAAGGGTACTTTGGTTGTTTCCATGACTTGGCCACTGTGAATAGTGCTATGATGAACATTGGGCTACATATATCTTTGTGGACTAAGATTTTCAAATTTTGGAGGTAGATACCCAGAAGAGGGATTGCCGAGTCATATGGTAACTCTATTCTTAACTCTGTAGCAATTGTACCAGTTTGCATTCCCACCAGCAGTGTATGAGGGTTCAAAAGGAAGGAATTTTAAGAACACTATCATTAACAGTGTTAAGTGCCAAAGAGAAGTGACTGAGGAGGAGGGAGACAGAAAAGTGTCAATAGGTTTGTCATTGTGGAGATCAGTGCTAACCTATTGAAATTCATATTTCTTTTTCTGCTATTTCCTCTTAGTTATGGTCTCCCAGATTATTCCCTTCAACCTTTCTCATACATCATGATCTTCCTACATCTCATCTGGACCTCCTCCTATGGACACATTTAATGTATTAATATCTTTCTAAAGTCTGGCACTGGGAATTGAGCTCAGCATTCCAAATGCAGTCTGGTCAGTGTTGACAATGGAAGATTATAACTGCCTATTATGTGAACACTATAATGTAGCCTAAACTTTGGTTTGATTTTTTATAACTGCAACAAACTTAGGGCCACTGTACTGCCCAATTCAGGGGATGCCATTTATATTATAATTTATAATTATATCATCCTCAACTCCAACCTAGCCCCTGGGTCCTGATCAAGAAACATCTCCAAAAACCATGTTTGCTCCCATCTGAGTCAGATCATCAGAGGTTTTCTTGAATCCCCATTGCCATAAAATGCCAGGGACAAGATACCTGGTCTCACATGTCGTACTGCCAACAGTTTATCAGACCAGGTATCGTCTTCTCATCACTAAGCATATGTAACACCACCAACAAAACACAGAGTACCTTTACCCAATATTGCTACCAGGAAAGATAAGTTAGATAAGAACTTAGAACCTTATCTAGACAGACAAGAACCTCCAATCTTCTTGAGAAGCCATGATTTCAAGGGGGTGTTCTTTGCCCTGCACTATAGTTACCTGATACCTTTTTAGACTCAACTAATTTCTGAGGGTGCAAGCTGTGTGAAAAACAAACAACAAAATATTGAAGGAATATAGGCTAAGAAAGAGACTGAGAGATACTGAGGTAATCTTATTGATGAAACTCCTCATTATATTTATCTGTTATCTCGTGAGAAGTTATAGTGTTTCCCTGGTTCCTTTTCATACAACATTTAGACTAAAATTCTCCTAGGTTGCCCTCAGTTAAAGAGGGCCAGGTGGAATTGGCCCAGAACAAGTATTGGTTACATACACTGTGTTTCTAGAGTGGGATACTGCCTCAGTAATATCCTGCTGGCCTTTTCTTTAGAAGCTTTGTTCTAGTTACTCTTATTCCCTTAGAAGAACTTGGACCCCCTGCTTCCCACAAAACCTGAAGTAAAGCAATCTACTCATAGATCTAGAAAGTTCGTCTCTTTGGGGGGAAAAATCCACTAATTCAGTTTAAACCTGGAATGAAGTTTTTCTTCATCAAAACAAACAAACAAAAAAAGCTCAGTTAAATAATTTAGGTAATGTGCCAGGAGTTTTTAATTATTCCTTACCCCTGGTCACAGCTCAAGGTGGATGTGAAGGTAACCCATTTCTCAAACTGACCCAGATCTCTGCCCCAAGAAGCAGATGCATTTGCTGGGTCTGAACACAGGACAAAACCCATCTGGAACAAAATATGCCCCTTCTTGGTATTAGAATGTTAAGCCTGAAATCTGATCATCTGGGTTACATAAAGATACTTTTAAAAAATACATGTTTAAATCAGTACTCATCTGGTAGTATAAACTTTCCCAGCTGAGCATTTGATACCGTCAGAATAGTTTAAATATGTGTTGATGGAATAATTGTTCTATTTGTAAAATGAACAAATAGAAGGAAACTCATAAATATGCTTTGTATTTTATTTACAAATGACTAAGCTCCTATATGAATTTTCTGAATAGCCCCTTTCAAACCTTAAGCGTCAAGCTGAATACAGGCAGTCTCCCTCAAAGTTAAAACTCTTAACTGGACACCAATATCTGAAAATGTTTGACTTTTTAACGCCTAAAAATATAACACATTGTTGATGCCAATGTTTAGGGTTTATGTATCCTCTCACGTAAGGAGAGTATTCCCTGGTTATTCCAAGTAAACCCCAAACAGCTCGTGTGCAACTCTGAGTGCACTCTCTTTTCTACTGCATGGTGCACGCCTTTTAATTAATCTCTCTGGCCCCATTCTCTTCCTTTCTGATGATACCCCAGCTGGCCAATAAATACACTTCTAAAATGCCAGCAATAGAAGTATGGAAGTCCTGACGGGAAGCTAAATTTGGAATGAATGAATCTGAGTTCACTTTTAGGCCTATTGCGTTTCAGAAGATGAAAGGGCATCGAAGAGGAGCAATTGTAAGGATAGTGACAGATTTAGAAAGTGCAAGAGGGGATTAGATCATGATGTGTGAATCTGAGTCATACAATTAAAGATGTAGAATTGTGAGGTCTCTAAAAGTCTGAGCATGTAGAGCAATGTTGAACAAACTTGTTTTTTGGGTTTGTTTTGTTTTGTTTTGTTTTTTAAACAAGGGCCATTTAAAAGGAGCAGAATATATTTATGGACCTCAATTTTTAAACATTTAGAGTGAAAATAATGTATCTAATTTCCATAACAAGAATGTTTTCACATTTGTATCTCATTTTTATCTTTGGCATGACTCCTTGAATTATGATCATCCATAATTTACAGTTTGGGGAAATTGAAACTTAGTGAAGTGAGAGCCAGAAGGTGATCAGGGTGATAATTAATTCCAGTCAATTTCACATCTCCTGAGGCTTGCTTACTGAGCTTAAGGTTGTACTAGGTATTGGGGCTGCAAAAATAAATAACATGTGTGCCCAATCCTCAACCACTACATCATTCCTTTCTTTACTCTCCTCCAGAGGATTGATATCCTCTCTTAGCTTGGGCTGGGCTGATTCATAGTGAGAGCCAAAGCTGGGCTTCCCCTGAACAGTTATCCAGGAAATCGATTCCAGGGTACTCTGGCAGTTCTATGCCTATGATGTAGTCATTATCTTGCAAAATAAGGAAGATGTGGGACCTGTATCCACTTCTGTGTGGAGGAGAATTTGGTACAACCACATTGGAAGGCAATTTAGCAATGTCTGTTAAAGATAAAGAAATCCTTGTCTTACCATCTAACAATTACTCTTTTCCATATGTACCCAAGAAACGCTCCCTCAAATGCATAAGGAGACATGTAAATAAATGTTCACTGAAGCACCAGCAATTGGAGACAAACTAACTGTTCATCAACCCAAAAATGGATAAGTAAATTGTTGCATGATCACTCAATGGAATACTGTATCCATTAAAAGAAATGAACTAGAACTGAAACTAGAATATATATAAATCTCAAAAAATAGAATATCGAGTGAAAAAAGAATGGCCGAAGTGTGTTATCATTTACATTAAGTTGAAGCATGTGAAACAATACTACCTATTTCCATGTGTGATATACATGTAAGACTAGTCATGATAATAAACTCCAATTTCAAAATAGTTGTTAACCTCTGCTGAAAAAGAATACTGATGGAGTAAGCAGAAGCCTTTAGCCTGTATTGCTGTGTGTGTATGTGTGTGTGATTTTCTTAGTGGATCTAAAGCAAATATGGGAAAAAGTAAATATTTGACAAATCTGGGTGGGAAAGATGAGTTTGTTATTTATTATACTCTGTATGCTCGAAATATTTCATTTCAAAGTATATATGGGCCTTGGACCCTGCAATTGTGGGGTGCATATTTTTTTTCCTTTTTCCCATGTTGAAATCCCATTCATTCTTTGATATCTAGCTCAAGTTTCACTACCTTATTGAGAATGTCCATAACAATCTTGTTAGTCCATACTATGCTCTTTCTTCTCTAAACCATGTTAAGTCTATAAAGTTTTCCTGTACACTGTGTTTATATGACCAGACTTTTTCATGTTGTTATTTAAATATATATTGCCTTGCACTAATATCTGACTGTACTGTACACAAATCTTGTCTCTCAAATTATATTGTAAGCATCCTAAGAGCTGGGATGTCTTAAACTTCTTTAATTCTTCCCCAGTGCCCAATGGAGCCTAACTAGATACTTATTAAAGAAAAGATATGTTAACCAATAATTATAACTCTTCCTACAAACCTTTACATAGAAAGTTGAAAGAACTAGTTTGAGCTACATTTGCTTTTATTTTCCCAGAGAGAGAGGATACTAATGAGCTGTGAAAGGACCAAAAATCAGGCAGCAGAAGGGAAAAGAAGAAATAATAGGATTGTGTATTATTACACATTCTGGATAATCAGCTCTTGAATGATTAACTGTGCAAGATTTCTTATGGGAAAAAGCAGATATTAAAAATTCATTTTATGACTATGGAATCGTTTTTTCTTAAAGATCATTTCCAGTTTTCAGACAATCGTAGGCCAAACACCTTATTTTACAAAAGCACTTCCTCTTATGATATGCTAAGTAACTACCTACAAATACACCTTCTCATTCTTCTGCCTTTACTCCAGTAATTTTTGGACTAGGCATGGGAATGGCGATCCAAGGAAACTAAAATTAAAAGGTGTTCCACCTGTGGAATCAAGGAAGCATTTTGAAGAAAAAAAAATTACTTTGAGTTCAATTTATCTTTCGTCTATCTTGTAAAAAGTGCATGGTAATTGAGGTAACCACCTTACCTGAAACCTCAGAGTGAAATGGTAAGAGGTCTGGGCTGCATTGTCTCTGCTCAGAATGGAAAGTTGAGTATCACAGAATAAGATAAATTTAGGAGTCAGTACAGTTACTTTTAGCAAAGCAGCAGTTGCTATGGTCTAGGTAAAAACTGCCACCATTTTATCCCTAGAGTTTCCTAATGGGCCTTTGTAATGTTTTGTTAAACCAGGTGACTATCCCCTGATTCTTTGCTCTAAGTGCTACAACACTCAAAATACAGTTCCCTAAATTAAACCTTACCGACATCTGCATTTATGCTTGCATTTTTAACTCCACAGTGCACCTCAGGGAGGTCGTAGCCCTGAAATTATTACCTCTCTCTATCTCTATGTCATTTGTGTCCTGGCAAAGAAAACTAAAGACAAATATCTTGCAATTTGGTAAGGTCTCATATATAACCTCATGTTCACCTCTTTTGTTGGTGTTAATACTGAAGCAAAGCTCTAAAGCAAAATGACCAGAGTATTCCTGTAGTAATGATGAGCCTTATCATTGGTCTCTGCAAATTTTCATTTCCCTAAACAGAGAGAAGCAAGAAAAATGCTGTTATACAGAGAATATATAGATAATGAATATATTGGGTTCTGTAAAATATATAACTTGGAATTAATTTCCCATGGAAAGAGCGTGATTAATTATGGCTAGATGCTAAGTCAAGGCCACAAAACCCAAAAATGTTGGTAAATGGGCAGGTAAGTTGATTAAGAAATCATATCTTGTTTTCTTTTCTCTGAGCTTATCATGGAAAAATGAGAAGTATTTTTTCCTTCCCTCCAGTGAGAAGATTAAGATGTGATTTCCTAAAGCCTCAGGGAGGCTAAAGACTCAATTATCTGGAAGGAGATGGCTCCAATAAAAAGGGAATGGCTTGACTTCAAGAGAATTTAGATCTTTTGAACCCAGAAGGAAGAGAGAAGTAGGTAAGAGTCACTTTGCATAAATGGAGAGGACTTCTATCCACTCCAAAATAACAGAGTAGAATGCTATAGACCTCTCATGAGGATGACAGCAAGGATACCTATCTCAGAAGTAGTAAAAGTATTCATTTATACTAAGCTGAAACAAGTCCAGGATGTACGTTGTAAATTCTAGGGCAACTATTAAGGGAAGAGTAAAAATATGTATAAAGTGTATAACGTAGAAATAGTCAAAGAGAGAAAATATAATAATAAAAACAAAATCCACTCAATTAAGCCAAAGGAAGGTAAGAGAGAAGATGAAAAGGAACAAGTAACAAGTGGGATAAACGGAAAAGAAAACAGTAAGGTGTTAACTATGAATACAAATATATCATTAATCATAAATATAAATGTTATAATATTCCACTAAAAACAAAGTTTATCATACTGGTTTTAAAAATGTATATGACTTTCACAAAAGATACAAGAGTTATAATATAAAATTATAACACAAGAAAAGTTAAAAGTAAAAGAATAAAAAGATATTTTACACAAACAATCACCCAAACAAAGGTGGTACAGCTATAAAAAACATGTAAAGTAGACTTTCAGGAAAGAAGCATCATTAGAAATAAAATATGCTATATCATAATAATAAAAATATTAACCCCTCGAGAAGATATAACTATTACATGTACATTTGTATACAACTAGCAATATACTACAAAACACATAAAGCAAAAAAATTGTTGAAACTGCAAGGAGAAATAGACAAATCTGCAATCACAGTAGGAGCCTTTAACACATCTCTCAGTAACTGATAGAACAAAGAGACAAATATCAAAAGGATACACAACATTTAAACAACCCAAATAACAAATTTGACATATATGATTGATTGAGATATATATGGAATATTTCATTCAATAATTGCATAATTCATTTTGTTTCATGTGAACATGAAATATTTACTAAAAGTGACAATAATTGGTCCATAAAGCAAGACTCATCATATTTCAAAAGATTAAAATTATATAGAGTATGTTTTCTAAATGGAAGGAAATCAAGCTAACAGTCAACAATATTTTACAACTACAAAATTTCCAAACACATAGAAATTAAGCAATATATTTCTAAGTAATCCATGGTCAAATTTTAAAAAATCACAATGGAAATAAAATATTTTGAACTAAATCATAATGAAAATATGACATTAAAAATTTAAAGATGCAGGTAAAACTGTATTTAGTGGGAAATTTATATTCGTAAGGGCTGAAATTTATAGCTTTAAGCAAGAATTAACCTACATATTCATCTCAAGAACTTAGAAAAAAATTAAATCTGAAGAAAGCATAAAAGGTAATGGTAAAGAGAAAAATATTAATTTAAAAAATGTACAATAGAGGGGAGTTCCCTGGTGGTGTAGTGGCTAAGGCTTCAGCACTGTCAACGCTGCAGCCTGGGTTTGATTCCCAGCCAGGGAACTACCCACATTTAAAAAAAAAAAAAAAAGTACAGTAGAGAAGAGTCTCTGAAAAGAAAAATAAAACTAATCTTACATACAAAACAAAAACAAAAAGGGTACATGTTACCTCTATCAGGCTTGAAAAGGGGGACATCATTATGGATTCTACAGACATTACAAAGTTGAAGTGAAAATATTTTTTATTTTTTTGGTTGCTTCCCTGACCAGGAAGCAAGCCCAGGCCCTGTGGGTGAGAGCACTGAAACCTAGCCATTAAGAACACCAGGGAACCCCCCAAAGTGAAAATATTTTAGACAATGTATTATCAACAGACTTGAAAATTTAGATGAAATGGAAAATCTATAGAATAACCCAACTTTACAAAAAGTGACACCAAAGAAATAAGAAAGCTGACTAGTCCTATATTTACTAAGGAAACTGAATAGTGATTAAAATTTTCACACAATAAATCTCCAGAGTCTGATGACTTCACCAATAAATTCTTCCAGATATTTAAGGAAGAAATAACAGCAATCTTATACAAACTCTTTCAGAGAATTGAAAAAGGAAATACGAACTCATTCACTTCAAGGAATATAGGGAAGCTTTTAAGGGTAATGAAAAGATTCTATATCATGATTATGATGATGGTTACATTATAGAATACATTTGCAAAATTTATGGAATTGTACTCTTAAAATTGATGAATTTCATTGCATGAAAATTATATTCCAATTTGAAATTTAAAATTGACCCCTAAAAATAGGTTACAGATTATATTCCAATTTGAAATTTAAAATTGACCCCTAAAAATAGGTTACAGATTTGAACAGTTACTTCAAAAAAGAAAATATCCAAATGCCCAATAAAGATGAAAAAGCACAAGTTAAAATCAGAGGATGGGAAGTCACTGGAGCTCTCCTATGCCACTGGTGAGAATGTAAATTGGTATACCTTTGAAAAACTGTTTGGCAGTTTCTAAGAAAGCTGAGTATATGCCTAACCTATGACCCAGAATTCCAGTTCTATTTATAGTAGTCAAAATTTGGAAACAACCCAAATGTCTATCAGTAATAGGATAGACATAGTATTAATGGAGTACAAAATACATTATGTATGTATCTGTACAAGGCAATACCACACAGCAATGAGAATGAATGAACTGCTACACATGGATGAGCTTATAAACAATGTCCCTTTGTGCCTCCACTCAAGACTCAAATTCTTGGAAGAGAAAATCTAATCATGCCATCCTGAGTCAAATATCCACCTTGTCCTTTGACTGGCAAGCACATCAGAACACCTGGAGTTGGGGCCAGATGCTTCTCTAAGGCAGAGAGAGGTAGTGTTATTACCAGAACAAGGTAATAGGTAGAAGGATGCTGTGGTGGAGGTGGGGCTGGGGGTGCATAGGCAGGGATCAAGATAAACAGTTCCATGAAATGTTACATTATCTTTTCAATATATCAGAATATTACCACTTTTTTCTTATATTAGATGAAAATATGCTTATTGTATTACAATTTGCAAAATTCAGAGAAGTATGAAAAGAGTAATGAAAAGGAAAGCATCCTTTATCCCATTATCCATAACCCTGTATTAATTAGCTATTCTGAATAATAAATTATCCTCAAAACGAGGGTGGCTAGAGATAATGTAAATTAATGGTTGCCTAGGGCTGGGGTTGTGTGTGTGTGTATATGCTGGGACTGGGGGTGGGTGATAGCTAAACAGTTCGGGATTTCTTTATAAGTTTCTAAAATTGGACTGTGATGATGGTTGCACAACTGAATACGCGTATACTAAAACCATAGAATTTTTAGTGGGTGAACTGTATGGTATGTGAATCACATCTGAATAAAGTTGTATTTAAAAATGCTAGGGTAACCAACTATCCCAGTTTGCCCAGGACTTCCCCGGTTTTAGCACTGAAGGTCCCATATCCCAGGAAATTCCTCAGTCCTAGTGAAACCTGGACAATTGATCACCCTACTCAAAATTAACCAACTTAAAACAGCAAACATTTGTTATCTCACAGTTACTGTAGTTCCGAAGTAGCTTTAACTGGGTGGTTCTGGCTCAGGACCTCCCAGGAGTTTGCAGTCTAGTTGTCAGCTGGAGCTTCAGGCATCTGAAGGCTGACTTGAGCTGGAAGATTTGCTCCCAGTCTCATTCATGTGGTTTTGGCAGGAGGCCTCACTGTCTTGCCATGGAGGTCTCTCCATAGAGTGCCCTTGTTATGCAGTAGCTGACTTTCACCAACAGCATGTCATCTGAGAGAGAAACTAACGGGGATTCTGTAGACTGTAGGGTCTTTCATGACCTGATCTTGAAAGTTGCTTGTCATCATTTCTGTCATGTTTAAATAAGTGGTCACACAGATCAACTCTGGAACAATATGAGAGAGAACTATGCAAGGGTGTGAATATCAGGAAGCGAGGGCCATTGGGCTATCATGGAGGCTGGCTGCTACAACCTGTAATCCCAACTCTAACTGTGTCAACATCTTACTAACAGTTCGCTGATTTTTAAATTAAAACAGACCCATTGTAGAACATGTGGACAATCCAAGGGTTTGGATTAAGTACATGTAATAGAAAACGATGTTATGATGACTACCTTTGTACATAAATTTTACTTCTATTCCTGATTAGAGAGGATAGATTTCTAGATATGCAATTTTAGAGCATCTTAAGACTTGTTGCATATTGCCAAATGCTTTTCTGATATTTAAGGCATATTGGAGTGCCCTTTTTGCCATATCCTTGCTAGCCTCAAATATTATTTTTAGTAACTTTGCCAATTTTTCAGGTGAAAAATTGTACCACTTTGTTTCAGAGTGGCTTTTTAATAGTAAGGTTGAACATTTTTTCATATATTTAGTGGCCACTGCTATTGAACAAGCATGTGATAGGCCATAAATCCTTTCCAGATATATTCATGCATTCATTTAATATTTATTGAGTACCTACTGTGAGCAAGGAAGTGTCCCTACTCCCAAGATACATTCAAGTTAAGTGAGAGGGACAAGGAAACAGTTCAAAGCATTGTAATCTGAAGAAATATTTTAAAAGAATCAAGAAACAATCCCTTTGCTGACAAAAACTTCAAGTACTTTTCTCCTCCTGGAGCAGCAAGTTCAGAGGCAGGGGATAAGTAAGTGTTAACAGACCAGATAGGGAAGCTCAAGTCAAATCTGGGCCTTTTCTGCCCTGTTCAGAAGGTTAGACCTTATCCCTGGGGAAAAAGGCAAGGCAGAGAAGAGTTTTCAACCTGGGAATGAGATGGTCAGATTTGCACTTTAGGAATCTTCCTCTGGCTAAAGTGTGGAAATAAAACAGGAGTGGAGTAATAGTGGAGGTAGTACGGCCAGATAGGAAACAGCTGTACTGCAGAAAGGGATGAGGATGGCAGGATCCTGGTAGAGGCAGGAAGGGTACTGAGAAGTATCTTAGGTTTAAAGATACTTGTCCCAGCCTAGGTCTCTGAGAAAATTAACAAAATAAAGGATTGCAGATGAACTCTAAAACATATCATTCATTGCTGGAAAAGGCTATGGTAGGGTCTTAGAGCCAAATGAGATGTTAAATAAATCCCTAGAATAGGGCAAGCCTCTCTGAGATGAACACTCGGAAAGAAGGGACTTGTTAGCCTGGCTGCTGGGAGTGCTGCTAGAACCCTCAGCTAGCAGCCCTCTTTAGGGATGGCCTTGGCTAAAGAGAATTCACTAGCCTAAAGTTATGTCCCCTTTTTGGAGTGGCCGGCATCCAATGACTGATCAAGTGGGGATCTCCTAGCCCCAACTTGAAACAACTTTGAAAGGTCATCCAGTTTGAGGGCTCCCCTATGGTCATCTGAGGCCTTTATTGAGATTGAGTCTCAGTTCAACTTCTCCCTTTGCCCAGTCTTGCTCCATTCTCTTCCCTTCCTGTCCCTCTCTTCACAACCTGTCCTTTTCCTTCTCTTACTGTTCTTTTTTCTCCATTTCCTTCCCTTCCTTTCCCTCCCCAGTATTGACCTAAAAGCACTCCCTAATATACTTCCTACACACTGTGAGGATGAAATTAATTTTTGCCCCACCTTCGTAAGTTCTTCTGGCTGAACTAATAATCAAATTAACATGAGACAGATTAATAGCAGGGAAATAACCAAGTTTATTATATATTATTATATATAAAATATATTATATATATATTATTATATATGTACACATGGGGGGGTTCCTAAGAATATGAGACCCCAGGGTGCATTGGGCAGGTGAGGCTTCTCTGCCATTCTGGACTAAGAAGAGGGAAGTAGGGGTCTAAGTTTTCAAAGGAAAAGTTGACAATTCACAGGTAGATGAGAAAGAGCAAATGTGGCTCTGAACTAACAAGCCCAGTTTGTCCTTTCAAAATGTACAAATCATGGGTTACTCCACCTTCGCTGAGACAGAGTGGTTAAATGCATGAAGTGATGTCAGGAACTATACCACCTACTAATATGTTTCTTCAGTGAAGTAGGAAACATTGCAACAACATTGAGTTATGTTAAAGAGAGAGAATCATTAGGAATTAGTATATTGAATATAGGTGAAGAAAATAGGGGCAGTTAAGAGTTACTCCTAGTTTTCTTACCTGGTGACTGAGTAAATGGTAGTGTCATTTACTGAGGTAAAAGAAAAAAAATGTTTGGAGGAAAATAAGGATGCCTTTATGATGTCAGAGTAGAATTGTTCACATTAGGCAATTAAAGGAGAAAATGTGGAGCTCAAAAGTGTGACCTGAAGTAGCAATATATGTGTGTGTGTACTCATCAGCACCTAGCAATGATGAGGATCTCACAAAGCTGACTGAGAAATAATTTAGGAAAAAGAGGTAAATTGATTTTTTCAAAAAACCAACAACCTCTAGTCAATATTTTCAGAGATCCGAGAAGGTATTACCTATGTAAAATAACAGCAAGGATGCTATGAAAAGAATGATCAGAAACATGAAGAAGTTTTGGGAGTGAAAGGTATGATTAGCAAAATGAAGTTTCACTAGACGGATTAGAAGGTAGGGTTGATGAAATACTGCAGAAAGTAGACTATGAATAGAAAGTGAGCAACATAGTGGATAATTCCAAAGATCAAATTGTCAGTTAATGGTATCTTTACAGAGATTCTGGTCTGATTTGTTTTTTGTTTTGTTTTGTTTTGCTTTGCTTTAATTTATCCTCTGGTGAACTTCTGGATCAGCGTTTTGCAGGAAGTTGATGTGAGCAAAGGGCCATGGGTCTTGCGTTAGGCTGGAGGGAAGGATCTAGCAGAGGGGGAGGAAGAGAGAGCATACCTGATGGAGTGCTCTCACTGAGAAGACTGAACACGGTGGCTCCAAAGCTTTGTGGACTCCTCTTAACTGAGAGGACACCCTTTCTTTGTGCAGTAGTGGAGAAAATTCTTGCAGGGGCAGGTAACTTCATAAATGGTGTCTTAGTCCCTTTGGGATGCTACAACAATTCCATAGACTAGGTGGATTATAAATAACAGAGATTTACTTCTCATAGTTCTGAAGGCTGGGAAATTCAAGACCGAGGCACTGGCACAGTCAGGTGGTCTGGTGAAGACCTGTCCTGGCCTGTTCTCACTGTGCCCTCACCTGCAGGGAGGGGTAAGAGAGTTTTCTGAAGCCTCTTTTATGAGGGCATTAATCCCTAGTCATGGTAGCTACAACCTCAGGACCTAATCACCTCCCAAAGACCCACCTCTGAATACCATCACATGGCGATTAGGTTACAGCATATTAATTTGGGCGGGGGCTGGGGGGACACAAACATTCAGCCTATAGCAGATGAGGTTGATTGGAAATGGAGGGGGTTCTTTTCTGATAGTTTCTGTATTCCCTCTGAAGTCTGGGTGCTGTCACCTGTTCAGGGATTTGCTTGAAATAGTCCAAATGAAGGATGAAAAACCAAACCAAACCAAAGGAAGCTGCCTAAGGAAACAAGAAATGATTGTCAGGCTACTGAGAGGGCCCGAGGGAGTTATAGGCCAGTGGATGGCTGAGAACAGATTTTGACAATTGTAAGAAGTCCCCCCAAAAGAGGAGGCAAGCTGGCCTCAGGAGGAGAAGGCGCCTAGTTTCTTCTGAGGAGAGTTATATAAATGAAAATCAGAAAAACCTCCTCCTATGAGTCATAGGCCTCATTTTCATCAGCTCCCTGGTCCTGCTTATTTTCCTTTGATGTTTACAAAGGGACATGTGATTATAAAGGGGAAAAGCAAAGGGTATAATCAACCCAGGATGCAGGAGAAGGAATGGCAGAAGAGGCTGAACAGCCTCAAGGAGGGAAGGTACTGCACACACTCAACTGGGAGGAGACAGGGTAAAGGGCCTCCTGGATCAGCCCTGCCTGGTGCAGGAACTCCCTACAGGGGTCAGACATTGGTTTTCCTTCACTGCTCTACTCTCAGCATGTAGGACAGAGCCTGGTGCAGCATTGGTGCCAAATGGACATTTGGTGAATGAATGCCATCCACAGTACAAGTCACTGGCTTTTTAAATGGCTGAGCGCACACACATCTCCTATTTTTATATCTCTTCTCCTGCTTTACAAAAAGTTTTCGAACAGCTTCTGGGCCTGCTGGGGATTTTTCAAAAGACAAACTGTCCCTAGGGCTGCTTCAAAGGCCCCACCGCCCACCTCTCAATCAGAGCTGCCTCTTCTCTGTTCTTGTTGGAAAGGGAGGCACAGCTTGCTTTGCAAGGAACTTGCATAGGAATTGGTGCAATCTGGGCTGTTCTTCATCCATTTCAACCTCATTCCCTAAGAAGAGAAATTTAAGGAATCTTAGGAATATGAAACTTCTCTGGAATGATCTTTATTGAGCTGTGCTTGGAACCAGCTGAAATCCTGAAGGGCTGTCAAGGCAGCCAAGAAGAAAAGAAAATGAAAAATAACTTAGAGCAGCTGCTGTTTTTTCCTCCCCAGGTTGGATTGCCTTCCCCGTAATTTGGTAACTTGTCATAAGATTGCTTTAGATGATTTGGGGGTAGAAGATGAGAAAGGAGGAACTACAGTGTTTGAGAGGCAGCATGATGCAGTTAGTTGTACCCTGTAAGCTTCATAAATTACACAGCTGTATTATACATTGCCTACTTCCTCTCCTTTTAGGATGCCACTGACTGGTTAAGTTGGGTTTTTATTCATGGCATTCTTTTTAGGATGTTGTTCAGAGCATCGGTGTCTCCTTTTCCAACTCAGTCTATTTTTGTGGTCTAGGATTGTCTTTCCAGGCCTTCCTCTATGGGGTGAAGGGCCATTTTGTCTCCCTTACAATTAATTACCCAAAAAGAATGCAAGAAAAACTATATAGTTTGGGCCAGGAATACTTGGCTGCACTAAAGGATTTTCAGCAATGGTATCCCCAGCTTGCCCTTTTGCTGTGAGCAGTGCATGAAGTCCACAAGCATTTCCCCTGAATTCGCCACCTCCCCACTGCCAGACTGGCTGGGCTGGATACCAGAGGCACTGCAAAGATGGGAGGAGGCGGCCTGTGCCTGTGCCGATTTGCTTACACCCTCGTTCTCAGCCCACTGTGAGGCAACTACTGTTCCACAAGGAGCTGGATGGGAGAAAGGAACTGAAACTGATTTGCCCGAGGTCTGTCTGGGTGAATGTTGACCCAAGACGAAGCACAGAATTGCTGCACTCGGCCTGGCCTGGGGCACACTCAGCTGAGTCAGGGCCTCACTAGGAATGCAGCTAGTCTGGAATGTGGCCCTGGGGCCCAGAGGCCTGACAGCGGGCGGGACTTTAGAAAAGGGGAGGGCTTTTCTAAAACGGAGGGATTACCTACATCTATAAAGGTGCAAGGATCTTAAAAAAAAGAATCACACCTTAGAGGTACATAAAACATTTCTCTTTCTACCCCTCCCCTCACTTCCATTTCAGCTTCCTATGTCAGGCAAATACTGACTTCAGTCTGGAGTGTATCTTTTTATCTTTCAGATTTTTATATATCTGCATTATTTACCTATATAGAAAATATATTTGGGGGTGTGTGTGTGTGTGTGTGTGTGTGTGTGTGTAGGTGTGTATACACACATAGATTTAAAGAGAAAGGGAATTTTCCTTTTACCTAAATGGTATCATATAGTATGGATTGGTTTTTCAACTTGGTTTTTTAGTTTTCTAATTTAGCCATGTGTCAAGAGATTTTTCTGTCAGTGTATTCTAATTCTTTTCATCTGCTACATACTCTTGAATAACTCAGATGCATCACTGTTGATTTAATGGTCCCTCTTCTGATGATTATTTAGGTTGCTTATTTCTGTAGGGTGGATACCACGGTGTGGGATTGCTGACTCAAAAGACAGATGCAGCTACAGTTGGAAGGACTACTACCCATCGTGTTCCCCCAAAAGACTTGACCAGCTTATATTTCCAGGTGTAAGAGAGTACCTCTTTTCCAACACCCTTGCCAACACTTGATATCTGTCTTTCTTATCTATTGCCAATCAAATGTGTGAAAATGGTATCATCCTCTTGCTTTTATTTGCATTTCCCTCAAAACTGGTGAGACTGAGCATCTTTTCAAATGTTTGCCATTCATATTTCCTTTTTTTGTGAATCGCCTGTTCATAGTCTTTGTCCATTTTTCTATTTTGTTTGTCTTTTTCTAGCAAGTCCTTTGCTAGATACGTTACAATGTTCTCACCCAGTGTATCAATAGAATTTTAACCTCATTTAAAATTTCTTTTGTTGAACAGTTAAAGTTTTGATAAAGTAAAATTGAATATTTTTCATTCCTTTGATTTCTGGCTTTTGCATTATGTGTATTATTTTAGAACTTTCTTACACCCAAGATCATAAACATAGTCTTTGCAATTTTTTTAATAGTTTGATAGTGTTTTTTAAAAGCTAAATCCATCTAGAATTTATTTTAATAAATCACGTGAGGTTAAAAAAAAGTAACAAGTTTTTTCTAATAATAGCCAGTTGTTTAAACATTTATTGAAGAGCCCATTCTTTCCCTTACAGTTCTGAAATGCTACTTTTGTAATATATAATATTAAATGCCTGTATACAAGAGCTCTTTTCTAGACTCTCTATTCTTTTCTATTGATCTATTGATCAATTCTTGTTCTATTGGAAATGTATTGAATTTAGGGATAATTTGGGAATAATTGTTATCTTGAGAACATTAAATTTTCCTATTCAGATCTTTGTCTAGGTTTTATAGCTTTTTCTTATAGTTCTTATACATATATTATTGGGTTTTTAAAAAAGAGCTATTGGAGTTCCCTGATGGTGTAGTGGCTTAAGGCTTCGGCATTGGCACTGTCAGCGCTGCGGCCTGGGTTTGATTCCCAGTCAGGGAGCTACCACATACCAAAAAAAAAAAAAAAAAATCTTTAAAATTAAAAAAAAAATAAAAAGAGCTATTGTCTAATTTTTGTTGCTATTGTAAATGGAATCTGTTATTTTTTCCTTATCACACTTTCTATTTGTAAAATGATTGGTTCATTGACTTATTTTTTTGCATGTTGACCTTGCATAATTGGTTCTAATAGTTTTTCAGTTCATGGTTTTGGTAGCCAGTTACATTATCTGCAAATAGAAACAGCCATGTCTCTTTATTTCTGTTTTGTCAGGACTCTTTCACATAAGAATAACAGAAACCTAATTTAAACAAACATAAACAAAAAAGGAAATTTATGGGCACACTTAACTGATAAGAAGCCAATACAGCTGGATCCAGGGTATCAGACAATGTCATTAGATTTTAGTCTTGCTTTTTACCTCTCTCCAATGTACTTCCCACTGTCTTGGCTCTATTTCTAAGCAGGATCTCCCTGTTTGGTGACAGGATGACTGGCAGAAGCCCCAGGCTTATGTCCTATTCTCCCAGCAATACCCACAGGAATCAGAACTTCTTTTTAGTATTGCTACTCACAGAAATTCTAGGGTTGGTTTTGATTCACTGATTTGGTCATGTGCGTGTCTTAGAGCCAGTCATTTTAGTCAGGGGATTAGAATATACATATAGACAGGTAGTGAGGCTGATTCTCTCAGGAAAATTCGAGTGGTGTTATCAGAATAAGGGGAAATGAGTGCTGCGTAAACAAAAAAAACAAGAGCTGTCCACTACCATATTTAAAGCTCTTTCAATATTTTCAATATCTAAATCTCTGATTCTTTTCTTTAGTGCTATAGTCTTCCCCTCCATTCTTTGTATGGTGTGACTTCCTTTCCATGTGGTAGTTTCTATTTTTGCTCTCTTTCCTAGTACTGGTTGCCTCCCTCCCTTCCTTCTTGCTTCTTTTCCTTCCTTCCTTTGTCCCTCTGGACTCAGTCCTCCCTATCTTGTAGTTTTGTGGTTATCTCCATCTGGTTTCTAGGGCTCCCAGGCCAGACCTTGGTCTATAGGATAACAGTATTGTAAATCCATTCTCTTCTCCAGGGTCACATTCTGGCTATGAGACTCCGATTCTTCCACTCTTGCTAGGTATGAAGATTTATACCAGCCTGTTGTAGCCCTAGGCAGCTCCTTTCAAGGGGGTAGCACTATACCAGCACTCGATTTCAGGTGAGCCTTCTGCCTCACATGGGGGATGTTCAGCCCCTAATACCCTGTGTGAATCTAGTTCCTAAATGCTTCTGTTTGCTTTTAGCAGAATCCAGCAGTTCTACATTTTGAGCCACTTGCCTTATTAGTTTTTTGTTCCATTCCTGGGCCACAGAGGTGTTTTTTGAGTGTGAATATGCCTGACATGCCTGCCGTTTTATATTTTGTCTGTTATCACTATTACTTTAGTTTAGAGTGGTCCCCCAAGCACCATCTGGGCTACAAGCCAGCTTCCACTTACTCATTTGTGATTCAGCTTCCTCTCCCACCTCTCTCTTGGAAGCTGCCCTCTCGGAGGTCACCCCTGTCATTTCCCAATCACCAAATTAAACAGCTTTTCCTTCTACCCCTCTCTCTGCTTGGCTAATACAATGTTCCATAAGTCCTGGTTCACTTCCTCTTCTGACTCTTCCTTTTTTATTTTTTTTTAAAGAGTTTTCACTTCCTCTTTCCATTTTGTAACTGTACATGTCCCACAAGGACAAAGCCTTTGCACTCCAGTTTTAAACTCTCTTTCCTTTAATCTTGTGCATTTTCATTGTCTTCAGTTATCTCTAAAGGGGACTCCCCCCACCAAATTCTGTAGCTTTAACTCTGCCTGTGGTATCTTCCACTTAATTTCCTACTATCCCATCAAATTTTCTCCCCTCTCAAGCCTCCCAAATTTCATCACAGTTATCATCTTTCTCCTAGTGTCCAAGGTTCAGAATCATACCCATCCCTTATTCCTTTTATCTCCTCCAGAGCCACTTAATTACACATCCTTTTGACTGTCTTTCCTAGAATTTCCTTTCTTACCATTGCAACATTCACACACTTTTTCAGACCATTTCAGTGTTTTCCTAGTGAAACAGGATAGTTAAATATGCCAACATTTTCGTGTGTTTATGTAAAAATTTGTGATTTGGACTTTCTCAATCCCTCAAAAACACTTAATATAGTAAATATTCGTAACATCAATGTTTATCCCCTGCTCCACTCCTCTCTGCTACTAAGGAGGAAGAATACTCTGTTTTGTGGGCAAAACATCAAGACTGATATGTTGTGCTGATCTGAGTAATGCGTCCGGTCCAGAAAGGCTAAATTGTTATATTAGAAAGAGCAAGAAGCTATTCAAAAGAAAAGAATTCATTCAAGCTGAAATTTAAAGGATGAATTGTAACTATTTTGGCAACTCAGGGAGGGGGGCTTATATTCCAGATAGAAGGGGAAGCACAAGCGAAACAGAAGCAAAATACAACAGTGCCTGTGTGTTTGTGCACTCGCGCACGCGTGTGTGTAGAGGGCATCTATGAAAAGTTATTGTGGCCAGGGAGAGGGGAGATATCAGGCTGGGCAGAAAAGCCTTATACACCAAGTTAAGGACTATCATTTGGGGTGTCATGAAAGCATTAGAAGTGGGAGTGGAGTTACACGACCATCCATGATCAGACTTCTAACGTTGCTGTCTTTCACTCAAGGGATGGGAGAAATGGGTATGGGTTGGGGGTTCTCTAGAAAAGGAGTGCAGGGATAGCCTTCAGGAAGGGGATGCTGCAACAGAATGTGTTTGGCCCATGTGCGTGCGTGTGCGTGCTTGTGTGCATGTGTGGTGCATGCTTGTGTGTGTACGTGTGCATGTGTGTGCGTGCTTGTGCGTGTATGCGTGCGTTCGTGTGTGCGCTCGTGTGTGCGTGTGTGTGCACGCGCGCGCTCGGGTGTGCATGTGTGTGCGTGGTGTGTGCGTGTGCGCATGCACATGTGTGCATGCGTGCGTGTGTGCGTGTGTGCGCTCGTGTGTGTGCGCGCGCGCATGTGCATGTGTGTGTGTGGTGTGCGCGCGCATGCATGCACACATGTGCATGCGTGCGTGTGTGCGTGTGTGTGCCTGTGTGTGTGTGTGTGTGCGCGTGTGCATGCGTGCGTGTGTGCGTGTGTGCGTGCGTGTGTATGGTGGCGGGGGGGGTGGTAGTGGTGTTTGATGGTGATGGAGCTGACTCAAGGTTTAGACTAGAGGCTAAGCCTCATAGCTGAGAGGATGACTGGATGGGTTATTATATCTAAAAGGGGTTTCAAAGGTGAAAACAGCAGTATGAGTCAAATTGAGATCTCAGCCCCCCTCATTTCACTGCTCCCCTACTTGTGAAATTCCTGTTGGTCTTTCAAGGCCCCTCTGAAATTCTGTCTGAAGTGTTTCCTTTAGGCCCTGGCTAGAAGGTATCCTTTTCACTTTAGAAACTGTATTGTGTGGTTTCCAAGTATTTTATAGCTTTGTATTCCTTCTACCTTAGGTGTACAATCTCTTAGGATTGTCTTGCTTATCTTTCTATCTCTTCCATCACCTGAGATTCTGCTGTGTATACCCTCTCTACTGAAGAAATAATAATTGAACTGAATCCTTACACTTGCACAGGAAAAGGACAGCCTACAGGATTTAATAAATAAAAACCTTTAATAATAAACTACTTCAAGGAATTTGAGTACTTCAAAGCTTTATCCATACAAAGCTTGAAAAATGCATGCAAATACTTGAAGAAAAGAACAAAAGCTTATCTAATAATTCAATATACTGCTCTTTATTGTGGTCCATAAAAGGGGATCTTGTGCTTAGTTTTGGGTGGTAAGCTCAGCTTCAGAAGGTTTGAAATGCAGATTCGATTAATTACATCGCAATTATAGTTGAAAATTGAAAAGAAGCATTTTCCAAAAGGCAAATTCCAAATTTATGTCTTTTCAAAGGAAGTGTCATTTGGAAAGCAACTGAATCACACCATGAAATATGTGGCATTTCTTTCAGTTTCCACTCTTTTTTATACTAGTGGTAGGTTCATGTGATATGTAGAAATGTGCTTAATCAAATTTAGCCTGACTTCTCAAGTTAAGAAAATATATATGTAGTATTTCTGAGATAAGAAGAGGCACATTTTTTTTTTAAATACACATACATCCTATGCTGCTGCATTTGTTTTATTCCCTTATTTGAAAATTTGGCTTTGGTTTATAAAATCTACAAATTCCTATTCATTTTGAACATGAGTAGAATATCCTGGAACCCTATGGCGCTAAATGATATTTTAGAGTGTGATTCTCACTTTCTCTTCAATAAAGATCATGACATCATCCTTTGTATTTATCTCATAGTACACACGTTCAGGATTACCCACCTGGGAATGGGATCCAGGCTCTGGTGCCTTCTATTTGCTGAGCTATGTGATAGTCATTAAGCTCTGACGTGGAATGAGGGGGCTGTTGTCTAAAATTCCATGATTCTGTAGTTTTAGGTATAATTAACACAGATGTTTAAAGATCTCTTTGAAAACTTTTTTGAAATGTTGGTGGCCATAATAAATGTCCCCTGCTGAGCTCTGAGTCATATTTTTAAAATAACGTACGTAAGACAAGAAGAGGGGGTCAGGAGGTCCCTTCGTTTGCATGCATTTTATATAAATTTTATATGGGATGTGTTTCCCTGAGGTATCACATGCCAAGTATTGGGAGTCTGTGGATGCATCCAGAATTAGAGGAGATGGAGATAAGGATAATGATGTTTTCTTAATTTGAAAAATTAAAAAACAAAACAAAGCAAAGTAGAAAGTTATTTCTAATTTTATTGCAAATAACTTGCAGGACTGAAAATGATTAAAATGTCACATATTTCTACATTAATAAGCCTTATGTAAAAGGATCAGTTACAATGTAATAATTTAGTAAGATTTAAAAATTATTTTTAATTTTTAATTTTTTTAATTTTTTTTTTTTTTTTTTTTGCTTTTTGGTATGTGGGTAGTTCCCTGACTGGGAATCGAACCCAGGCCACAGCGCTGACAGCGCCAACGCCAAAGCCTTAAGCCACTACACCATCAGGGAACTCCCTAAAAATTATTTTTAAGAGTTCATTTTAAGGGTTATAAATTTTAAAACAATTGCTCATTTTGTCTTTTGTTCTTCTGTTTCTTAGTTCATCTTTTGTTCTGAGAAGCCTTCTCTTAGAGTTTTATGCAGGAAATATATATGATCACCCTTGTGCTATGTTAAAATTGAAAGAAAATGTAAGTTTGTAAGAAAAACATATTAGATGGGAAAATAGATATTTAAAGAACAGTATACTAGATGCAGATTAGATATAATGCATAAAAATTATTTTTCGTGAATTTTAAAATTCAAAATTTTAAGATAGATTTTTTTCATTGTAACAGAGAAACAGGAGCAATAGTCTTTGTGATGTCAAGTTTATATTCATATATATATATATATCTGCACATGAATGCCTGTATATATTATACATATATAGTACACACACACCTATATATGTTAGAATTCTTATCTATTCTCCAAAAAGAAAATACTATATTAAAATATCTATCACTCAGTTAACTCTTTTTTTTTAATTTTTTTATTTTTTGTATCACATAATCAGTTAACTCTTGAAAAAAATCACATTGCTCCTTGGCTTTGTTACCATCCTGTTGGCTTAGTGGCAATGATTCATTATAATGTAATGTAATACATAGTTTCCAATATCACATGACAAATTTAAATGGAGATAATATAAGAAGTCTGAAACACTATTCCTAGTTTAAAAATGTAAAACTTTAACAAAAGCCTATTCATCAGAGAAATTGGTGTCACTAAAAAGTAAGTATGTTAATTTCAATAATATTAAGACTCCAAAAGAATTGATCTTCAGTGAGGAAATGTGACTGAATTTGACTTCTTTTTAATTATTTTATAGTTCATATGTAAAATCAAACAAACAAACAAAAAACCATTTAAACCAGTTTGTTGTCTCTTTCATTTTATGTACTGAAATGTTTTCTTAATATTAGGCTTGTTTGATATCAGTACTCATTTAAAGTTGGAGAAGCAAAGTCTCCAGTGATTAACTTTAGAGGGGAAAAGAGTAAATAGAAATACAAACACACACACAAAAAACCCTGAATATTTTTTAATTAAAAACCCCCTAATGAGAGTGGCAGATGAATAAACATTGCGATAAAGAAGGTCTCAGTGGAGTTTAATCTACTAATTTAATGATAATTCATGGAAATTAATGACATTCAAGAGTGAGGATATTTCTCCAATTATAGCATGAAAGAGTAAATAGAGTTTTGTTGGAGAAGCTGTTATTGTTTTTGAAATAAAAAGTTAAGAATCAAGCAGCAAATTAGGACAGTAACAATTACCTGGTAAATAGAATCCAATGTAATGCAATTAGTTACATTGTAAGTTATCCTTGCTATAGGTGGAAAATTTTTTTGATTTTATTTCGACAAGCCACCGCAAGAACCCCTACCAATAAAATGAGTTACATCTTTGGGCTCAACTTTTATTATCTGAATAATAAAAGCAGGTAATAGTCTCTATTTGGGGCTGCAAACATTTGCATTCGAAATCAATCTATTTCTAAATGTTGTTTTTGACTTTACATGATCCACATCTTGTTCTATTGAAATTAGTTTTTTTCCCAATACGTTGATGTTCCAATAATATTATAAAAACATAAAATACAATCCTGGCCAAGTTTCAGAACTATAAACGATAATCCTAGAAGGGCCTAGATTGATAGTTCTCCACCCCAAAGGGTTCAGGGGCTCTGAGGTTTCTAAATAAATTTACTTCAGAGATAGCCTAGGAATTCTTTTTGTGTTGTTCATTTCTTTCTTGATTAGATTCTGTTTCCTTTCTCTTCCTCTTCACTGTGTTACTTCACATAGCCTCTAAATCTGGTGTAGTCCACCAGAACCACTGCTTTCAGCAAATATATTCATAATTGGAGATTTGGGTGCATATGTGCTGCTTATATTTCTGTTAATTCTTAAGTTAACTCCTTATGTGGGATAACCCACACTTGGCACTGCCATGATGAGACCAGGGATCTCTTCACCAGAAAACTCAACAGAAATGCATCTCTGGCCAGTTATCTCTTTGATGCCCATCCCCATAATTCTTACTTGCTTTGATTAACTACTGTCTTCCACCTTCATTTCAGATGGAGAAATTGAAACTTTAATAAACGTTAAGTACCTTAAGAGCAGGACTCACAGAGCAAATTCAAGGCACAACAGGGATTCTCAATCCGTATCTGTTTATACTTTTTTCCCCCAAATTCCTGCCTACTGTCTTACTGTTGCATACCTGGCTAACATAGTAAGATGAGGATTGTGGCAGATTCTGGCCTTTTAGTATCATACTTTCTTCATATTAATGTTACTAATCATCTAATTGCTGTCAAATCAATTTGAGCCCTGGTGAGACTAGCAAATCCTGAAATTCAATGCATTTATTGACCACCTACTGCACGCCATGCAGTGTATTAGGTTCTGTTTGGGGAAACTGAAAGAAAAAGGTAATGACCCCTGACAAATAATATCTTATACTCAGAAATACCCAGAAAATGATCTTAAAATACGATGTGACCACATATTCCTGTCATCTCATCAGCAAGATGAAACTGTTTTCCTTTTTAACGGCCTTCTGCAGCATTCCCATCACAGTCAGAAACTCTCCTAATAAGGCCCTTCAACATAAGCTATATTTTGCTCTCAAAGTAGTCAAGCAAGAATCCACTTCTCCCCCATTTCCTTGGCATATGTTTACAGTACATTTAGCACACTCTTTGTATTTCTCCATCCTTCATGAGGTAGAAACTAGGTTGTTATTGGTAGACATTCAGGCCCATTTGAGTTGGCTGGATTCCCAGAGGCGAGTGAGCCTCACTGGGGAATCCAATACACCCTTTCTCTGGCCGTTTCAGCGGGAGGGCCTCCGGGTAGCCCGAGGTTCCTCTCTTCTCCCACAGCTGCTTCCTCTTGCTTCTTCCTGGAGGATCTGGCCAGCCTAGAGTGAGGATGCTCCACTGGACAGCGGTGCAGGGCATGGTTAGCGCTCAAGTTGTGAATCTGCCCTTTGGGAAGTTGTTCCTTTCAGGGGCCAGAAGGGCAAGAGGAATCAATCAGTATTGCTCCTGCCTGGCAGGAGACCTGGCCCACTCTCCCTCCCACCCCCTTGGCCCACTTTTGACTCTGCTCTCTGGTGGGAGAAGGGAGATAGCCTTATTGGCTGCTTCTGTCTGGGTCTTCCTTCATGTGGGACAACCTGGGACAACAGCCCAGATGATACTGCTCTTTGTAGGGGACACACTCCAAGCTTGTTGCTGCTTCTGTCTGGCTGGTGTACCTTTCCCTTTTGAAGTATATGATAAAAGAAAAAAAAAGAGAGAGAGAGTGAGAGATAGAAAGAAAAAAGATAAGAGATAGAGATGGGGGGCAGGGAGAAGGGAAGGAGGGAAGAGTGAAAGAATTAATTTTTGTTTTTAAATAGAATTGACATCTTACCATGCCTCTCCCCCGTCCCAGTTTGGCTCCTGCTGTGCCCTCTCTGATTCAGTAGGTTGTGGATGGGGCTTGAGATTCTGCATTTCTAATAAGGTCCCAGATGATGCTAATGCTGTTGGTCCTCATATCACACTCTAAGTAGCAAGGGTCTTGAGGAATAATAAATCAAATCCGGTACCAGTGTCTTAACTGTTCTTCACATCTGACACTCACGTAACACTTAATGTATGCTTGACACTATTTTAAGTGCTTTGCATGTATGAGCTCACTTGGCCCTCACAATGCCTAGGACATGCATAGTATTATTAGCCCCACTTCACAGTTGGGGAAACCAAGACACAGGGTTAATTAATTAGTTCACCAAGTATCACATAGTCAGGTGGAAGAGGCAGGACTCAGACTCAGTCTGGCTCCAGAGTCTGTGTGTCCAGCCCCATTCCTATTCCATCAGTTTACAAACTTACCACCTTCTTCTGGACAGACTTTAAGTTTTTAATAATCTCCCCTTAAAGTAGAAACCCAGGTTGAAATGACTGTTCCAGAGATGTGATTGACCAGCCTGTGAAGATCATTGTGATACTGATTTACCAAGGCATTAGCCACACTGTCTACTTGAGCCTTCTGTAAATTTGATAATTACAGCCAGTTCTCAAGATTAGCCATAGGATCCCAGGGCAGCTGAGGTTAACAGCTCTGGCTGGTCACTGAGGCAGCAAGAGAAACAGCTCTGAGACAAACACGTTCTTCATTGTGTAGCCTGAGGGGACAGATGAAGGCTGGAAGGGCTGAGCCGGGCAGGGGTGAGGGATGAAATAGGATACTGTGCGGGTGAAAAGGTTGGTGGCTGGTCAGGGCAGAAAGCAAAGTGGAGAGAATGAAGCAAACTGGAGTCCTATAAACTGAGCTAAGTCTGGATCAAGGAAGCCAGAGACTCATTCATCCACTCCATAAGTATTCACTGACAACCCACTAAGTGCCAGGGACTACACGTCACACTGGTGATACAGCAATGAATAAGACAAACCTAGTTCCTGCCCTCAGGGAATTCTAATTCTTATGGGGAGACAGATATGATGAAACCAAGCCAAATCAGACAAACAAATCAGTGCAGGCTGTAGTGAATATTCTGAAGAACACAAGGGCCAGAGATGGTGAAACCAAGGGGCACTGTAGTTGAGGTGGGGTGGTCAAGGGAGACCTTCAGCTGAAGGGGGAGAACTTGGCATGGATGACAGAGCCTGGCAGGATCTTGGGAACCCACAGTCATCTGTTGGGAATGGGTACAAATTGACATAAAGAACAAAGCTGTGAATAACGGATATGAAACAAAATCAATTGGCTTTGGCGGCTGGGTCCGTTCTCCTCTGGAGTATTATGTTGAATTCCTGACATATCAGAACATCAAGGCTCATGGGTGATTGGGCTGCCATGGCCCCTGTAATTGGACAATGTTTTTAAGCAAGGGGTAATATGTTTTGTTTGGCTTTTTTGGATTTAAAGGCCCATCTCTGAGTTGTGAGGGTCTCACTGAGATCCTAACGAGCCTTACAAACAACTCTTCATCTACATTATCGCGCTAAAAGGCAAGGCCGGAACTCCGGGATGAAACACAGCCACCTCACAGAGAGGTCAAGGCACAATGCCCTTCAAATCCTGGCAGCCTCAGCACAAAGGACAGGCGGTTGGTCTGGATGCCTTGTTTTGGTGAACCGTTAGTGTCCTACTGATGAACACATTTCTAATGCTCACAGTTACCCTTTAGATGATTTTTGCATTTTCTAGAGAGGAATATGTTGTTCACCAACCTATAGATTTCAGAATCTATCCTTTTCTACCCTTTGGAGTGTCAAAACATTAGCCACCGCTAAGGCCCTTGTCAGTTCTTACCTGGCTTACTGTACTGTTGTCTTACAACCTAGTCTTTCTGACTCTGGCCTCTCCCACCTCCAAGCCATCATTCACGGAGCTTTCAAAGAGATCTAGCTAAAATTCACATTGCGTTCTTATCACCATCCTCGACTCCAAGTGGTTCCTCATTACTGTTAACAAAATCTAAACTCCTTGTTTTGGCATTCATATCTTTCACGATCTGACCTTTACCTAAACTGCCACTCTCCATCTCCTGCCACACTGCCCCACACTGAGTTATAACCATACTAAGCTACTTCCTCTTTGCTCAAATCACCATGTTCTGGTATCACTGCTCTGCCTTTTTCTATGGGGTTCCTACTTGCTTCTTCCCTCAACTAATTCCTATTCAGCCTTTAGAATTGAGTTTAAACCTCACCCTCCAGGAAGCCCTCCTTGATTTCACTAGTCAGGCTTAAGTGCTCTTAAATTTGATGCTGTAACACATAGTATATGCCTCTATTATAACAGTCTCTAACACAGATTTCTATCTTCCCTACAAAAACCTTGAGCTTTTTGAACCCAAGAATTACATCCTTTTTAGGGCTTCATAGGGCCCTGCACATAATAGCTTCAGAAAGGTTTATGGAGTGGCTGCATTTTTACTTCCCACTTTCTGACTTTACTCTAGTTTCCCCATGATTCTTGCAGATTACAATGAGCCAGTATTAATTCCTACCTCATGTATATACTCCATCTCTACTTTCTCTTTTAGGGAACATGGAAAATGATTTGCTTAAGCTTATGTCTAGAGACATAGCTGTATTTCTACCTCATTTATCAGACTTGTGAAAGTCTCTAAGGAGAATTTTTTATTACCCATAGTTTAATCAAAATGCTCATAGCTTGCTATGATTTAGAACATTGAATTATAGACTTAAGACATAGAGAGAACTTTAGAATGACCAGATGCAGTATTTCACTTTACAAACAAGGAATGAAGGTTCAGAGAAAGAGGTTAAGTGAACACTCTAAAACCACCCTACTGGTTGGTGGCAGAATTAGCCCTAGGAGCTAGGTCTTCACCCTCCCAGCCCTGGCCCTTTTCCTTACATCTGGGCACTCCAGATCTTCATCCTATTTTGATGTCAGAGACTCAGTACAGATTTGACTCTGGTTTCTTTCTTTACCAAACTTAGGTTTTCTTTTTGCCCCTGGAAGTAATAATTTAGTTATTAACAAATGAATTAACATTAAGCTTTTTCATTTGGTGGGCTGCTAAACTGTGAAGCTTTCTTTAAAAATCTGAGGGGACTTGAAGAGGAAGACAAAAGCATTAATAAGTGTTGAACAGCCTGTCAATCCTTTGTTGGCCTCTCAGGAGCTCTTTCATCCTATCACAAAGTGATTTGCAGCACAGAAGTCGATAAACACTAGCAATTTCCTTTATAATCCATTAGCTTTGTCTTTTTAATGAATGTTCTAGAAGGGGAGTAGGAAACTTACACTGTAAATATTGTCCTCCCTAGGAGCAAATAAGTTTCTTTACTAGTAGAACTAAAAATGTGATATGTGCAGTCTGCTAATTTTTTACTTTAAAATTTTGTTTGACTATTAGATTTGGTTAATAATGCTGTGGAATAATGTTATAAACATGAATACATCTTTTATTATAAAATATTTCTAGCATATAGAAAAATAATATAACAAGAAATTATGTAACTACCACCTAGCTCAGTCATTTGATAAAATTTTGCCATATTTGCTCCAGATCTTTCTTCCTTCCTCGTTTCCTTCTTTTCTCTGCTCTCCCTTCTTCCCTTCCAAATTAAAATCTAAAACATGTAGTTAAAACCCCTGTAACCAACCTCTCCTTCCTCTCCTGCCATCCAGAGGTAACACCTATTCTAAATTTTGAGTTTTATTTTTGTGCATTTTGTATACTTATATATGTATCCATAAACAATGCAGAGCGTTGATTTGCCTGTTTTCCATCTATATTAAATGATACAATCTACACTTTTTCCTCAAGTTCTCACTCCACATGTATTAATATGCATCCTCTAGTTGATTTAAACAGCTATATGGCATTCCATTGTCTAAAAAGACCACAATGTATCCATTCTGTCACTGATGGATCCTTAAATTGTTTCTGTTATTTTTCTTTTAGGAACAAAGCAGACATAAACATTCTTGTACATATCTGCTTGTGAGAGCTATACACCTAGGTGTGGCATCACTGAGTTGCATCATCAGTATTTTAGAAAGAATTTTCATATCATAATAAGACAATCTGATTAGTTATTTTGAAAAAACAAAGTCAAGGTAAGTGCTGGGAGAAACAGGATGTCAGGAATAGGAGGTAAAATTGTACAGAATCTTAAGTGTGTTAGCTGTAGAATCCCTATGCTTTAAAAAAAGTCATTCATCTTTTGACAAAAAAAAGTACATGAACATACAAGTAAATTGAATAGTCTTTGAAAGCCACAGATTCCCATCTACATTTAAGATACTACCCTTTGTGTCATTGCTTCTATAAAGCTTTCTATAATTTTCCCTCTTTTTCTGTGAAAATTAACTACTTCCTCCTTTGGGCCTCCTTTGTATCTATCTCTGCTCTGTGACATATTGCATATTACATTTGCAGTGGTTTGTTTACATGTCTCTCTTAATCTGCTGAATGTTGTTTGAAGGCAAAGTTCATGTATTTGTATCTCCAGGGCGTGGTGCGGAGTAGGTAGTTAATAATAGTCTAAGGAATAAAAGAAAGGTCCAAATCATGCAAGATCTTTTAGACTTAGAGTGGTTTTCTGATGACAGGATACTTTAGTGAAAATTAGCTTGAAGTATGGAAAAGGAGGTCTTATATTTTGTCTTCAATTGGACCTATAAAAAGGAAGTTTCATATACAAGCTGATAAAAATGACTAAGAAAGTAGAAAAATCACTTGGAATTTGCCTGTAGACACTTGCAATGTGTATGTATCAGTGTACAGTTAATTTTAGGAAAACTAATTTTACAAATTGCCAATAAATTACCTGTAAAATACCTTCTATAATTGTTTAGGGATTTAATTCTTTATCAACCATTAGGATTTTCAAAATCCTTTATTCTTATAATCTGGTATGCTAGGATTTTTCTTGTTGGGATTGCTGACTACATAAAATAATTTTTTAAAGTGCTTAGCGCAAAGTTTGGCAAATAATAAGTACTGAATAAACCTTAACTTTATGATTATTAGCTGATTCTCTACTGAGATTCCTCTCATTCATACCATTTACATCTTGTTATATATTTAAGAGAGCTCCTGTCTGTATGTTTGGAGAAGTACATTTATAAAGTTGCTAGCTCAGGAAAAAGAAAGGCATCTCAAAGTTCAGACTTTAAGCAACTAATGGGAAATTCTTGACCAGTTTGTGATTTAATTAAAAAGTACCAGGGGATTATATACTATAAATATATTTTTCAGAATGTAGAGAAGTCATTAGAATATTTGAAGAATGTTTACTCCTATCATAAGACTTGCTTATTATGAATAATATGTCACATGCATGAAAGAAGGTGGTGGCCAGTTGCATTTCCCCCAAACACCTTTTCAGTGGTGTGGCTGAGGCGGCTGTGGTTTTACCAAAGGTTAAAGCAGTGACGCCCCCAGAACTCCGACATGCTTACGGTCATCGCGCCCGTCAGGCTTTCATCAAAGGGGACCAAGTAACCGTACTCAGACTTCATTGCTTCATATTCCGTTCATTTGTTTGTCAGGTTTGTTTCAGTCTGTGAGAAGGTTCCTTTTTGATTACAACATGTCGCCCTCATTTCTGCAATATATCTTCATTTGCCATCTTCAAGTGGCTCTGAAAAACCCATGATAAACTCCTTATTTCCTAAGCTTATAAACCTCATTGAGTTGTATTATCTTAAATACATCAGCACTTCCAGATTAACAAGTTACTTCTTAATAAATTGTCTAAATGTTAGATACTGTTTTAAATACATTAAAGAGAGCTGTTTCCAAATGTGTATAACTACTTGCAGGGAATAGTAAACTGGAACATTTAATTAAATGAAGGTCCTAAATTTTTATTACACTGTCATTGGATGTTTGAATAACTAGCTGTACATGAGTTCTATTTGTACAAAAGTAATTTTCTAAATCCAATTGTACCCACTCCAAAATATAGTTCTAGTTCCTGGGCAAAACTGGAAGTGAAAATTGGAATGGTCATGTCTCCACACCTAAAACAAATGAGAGGGTTGTAATAATAAACAGCCTATAGACAGAAGGCTAAAAGACTTTGAACCCTGGTTTGCTTTTTTTTATTTGTTTGTTTTCTTTTTTTCCCCAAATCAATCAGATAATTTACTCAACTAATTTTGTCCAGTCACTAGAAAGGCAATTCTTCATTCTAGAATCTCTTCCTCTCACGTAAATATTATCTTCCCCAGAAGCAAATAAATATTGATGCATATAATTTGGATGAAAAAACAATCCCTCTAAGTCTAAGAAATAGCTGAATATATATGTCTTGAATAAACTTCCTCCTATAGGTCACAGAAATTTTTTCAAAGAGAAACCAGTCAAAGATAATAATAAATACATTAGCATTTATTGAGATCCTCTATGTGACAAAACTTTACCAAGGATCAAAACTTTTTTTGATCCTTACAGCAAATTGGTTGGATGAGTGCTTTTCCATGGTTTGGTGAGCTCAAGTGCCAAATTACGCCGAGGATGAATTACTATCACTGCAGACCCAGTTGGCCAATCCACCCAGCCATTCACTGAAATTTCCAGTGACTCGGGAGAATTCACCCAGACTGGCCCCCAAAATCTGTGCTGTGACTTTATCTATCGATGAGTCTGACTATAAATGCTGTGAATAGATCCTACAGAGGATCAGGTGGCAACCCAAACAGGAATTCACAAAGAAGGCTCAGAGCCTCAGGAGCAGTATGTACTATACTAGCTACCACATATGAACCGACTTCTAAGTGCCAGACTCCATGCTGAGCCCCGTACATGCATCGTTTCATTTACTCTTCTTTGGCCAGGTTGCATAGTGGTTAACAGCATGGACACCCACCCAAGCTCTGGGTCCTTGGGCAAGGAATGGAAGCTGTGTTTCAGTTTCTACATCTAAAAATGGAGACAACACTACTTTACAGAGTTGAAGTGAGAAATGGGTTAGCTAAAATACACAAAGCCTTTAGAACAGTACTAAAGGCTTCAGGGCTATCTGTGTATTGACAGCACACAATATACTAATATATGTTGGCTATTAATTTTCCTAATGACCTTATGGGGTAGCTACTATTATAGTCATCATCTTCAGGTTGGGAAATTGTGGCCTAGAGGTGGTGTATGGCAGAGGTAGGCTTTGAACTAGGTCCATTTGACATCAAAACCTGTGCTCCTTACCACTGTGCTTTTCTGCCTCTCAGTACAAAAAGTGTACAATGGGAAACCATGTCACTAAAAGAGACTTTGATGTCAGCTGCAAGGCCTCTAGCTGCCGTGTGATAACCTGCCTTCCCAGACGGCTTCCTTGAAGATGAATCCTTGCTAAAGGGCGGGGCAAGAATTCTGGGTCTCGTTCCATCCAATTAGGAATGTGAAAGATGCAAACCATCTCAGTGAAGGCCTAAGCACAGCCACGTAACTCCTCTGGTGGTGATGGAAGTGCAAAAATGAGGGAGAGGAAGGAGAGGAGCCTTCATACACCTCTAACCCTTCCTGCTCCTTGAGATACGTAGTCACATCCCCTGACACTGATCAGCTTGAGAAATCCATATCCACTTCTTCAGAGCCTCCAAGAAGACCACAGAGCAGACCTTGGTCTTTTGGAGGATAACTAGAATTATTCAGTTTCTACTGTGTGTCTTCTCAAAATTCTTATGGATTAGGTATCCTTATCCTAAGCAATAAGAAAATTGAGGCTCAGAGGAATTAGGTGAATTACCCAAGGTTATTACACAGCTTGTAAATGGACAACCGGGATGAAAACATTGACCTATAACTTAATTCAAAACCCATGTTTCCCTCCATCTTCAAGGATTGTTCCTTTGGCTTGGGGATATTACAAATCATTATTTCTCTGGATCTTTTTTGCTGTTATCTTTGGCTATCTCACTTTTTTTGTTGTTGTTACTAATTTTATCTAAGAGCAAAAACACGGAATTCTTGGAGTGGCAGTTGAAATTAAATGTTCTAATTTAAGAAATTGCATTATGGATTATCTGTGGATTATTTCCCCATGCTGTCGTTTTCTTACTACCTCCCATATTTGACATGATCATTAGAATCTTTTTTAGAGGATCTTAAACACACTCAGTTGTGTGAAAGTGCGAGTTAAAATTGGTACAGGCAGACATCTGTGTTCTCATAGCCTTGCAGTGGCGGGGAGGAATAACTTTTGGTCTTGTAAGAATGTACACTGCAAATGTTTTCTTACCATTTTCCGTAAAGTATATATAATTTCACAAGAAAAATCATTAATCAGTACAGTAGCAAAATTAGAAATGGTCATTGGTTTTGGTATTTTAAGCTCACAGTAAATTATCCATCTTTATACCACAAAGCCTATGGGACAGGTGGAGGATTTGAACTGTCTCCCATGTCACTCGTCAGTGACTTCATAAACCTCGTTTTTCACCTCCTAGTCTTAACCCTTCTCTTCCTACATTAATGAATATGTTGTCTGCAGTGGGTATTTGTGAAGCCTTTTTAATTTATTTTTATTTGTTATATTAGTATTGTGAAGCCTTTTAATACCATCTCAGCACTGTGATGATCCACAAATGTGTTCTGAAAACCTTTTATATGTTGGGGACATGGTGAAGTCCAGCATCAGGCAGCTTGTGGTTCAGAGACTGGCCCCTGTCCTGTGACAGCAAAAAGGGCAGGCACCCAACCCATGTTGAAGCACAAGTGGTAACCTCACTCTTTAACCTTCCTCTACCAGCAAAGATGGCTAATAACTATCTTGCTTTTATTCCCATAAATATATATCATACATATTTACATATGCATGTATACCATATATAGTCCATTTGAAATTCAAAAGCATTGATTCTCATAACCAATCTAACTCAGGAATAAATGACATAACCACCGATCTCTGCCAACCCTCTCTCCAGTGACCACCCCCATCTCCAATTTTATAAATAAATGTTCCATAATAGCAAATACTCTGTAATATTTTATCTGTAGGAAACACTGTTGAGTTGCAGGAGTAGCAGTTGTATTGGCCTTTTTTTTTTTTTTTAACTCAAGTTCGAAAATGCTTTTATGCTCTAAAAACAAAAAGAAAAAAAAGACCACCTCATCCAGAAGAAGTGATATTAAGAGGAAGGCTTTTCCTTGAGAAATAAAAGGCTGCTGGATTTAGCACTCAGCTCTCATTTTCATTAAGCAGAATTGTCATTTTAGACCCAAGCTTTCCCTAGAGACAGTGATTCCACCAGGAGCAGCAATATGCAGGGGAAGTTATTGCAAGAAAGTTTTTGTGTGAAACTGTGACTCTTGCCAGAGATGTCATATGTTTTAGTTAACTTTCTTCCCAGGAACTAGGAAAATTTCCCAAGCCCCAGATCTCTACAACTGGAATGCTATTCAGAGACCAGCAGCGTGGGGCCTAAGACAGAGGCTCAATTTTACACACTCTATTTGTTTCTGGAGATTAAAACCTCTCCTATTTTCTTCAAGGTGAAAAGTCTAATTCACGTTGAAAATTGTAAAGCCTTATTCCATTGGAAGAAAATGATTATGATTTCTGTCACTGCTGTTACTATTTATACCGCAGTAAATACACGTAAGGAAGGTAATAGCCTCGACTGGATTCCTTCCAAAGCTCCCTACGGAATAAAACCATACAACTGACAACCGATAGGACATTCTATTCAGCCATTTCCCTGTGTTGTAAGCTACCTACCACAATGCTGTGGATTAGCAGCTCTGCATATACACAGTATAACAGTAATTAATGTTCCCCATGTTGACTCTCAGGAACTACAAAACCATGAAGTACCCTTCAGGATTATCAAGGAGAAATAAAATTGTGCTCAGTACAGTCTGAGAGCAATATTACCAGTGGTTTAGAGAACCTTTACAGGCATGTGCTGAAGTTGGCTCCTATCAGCATGTAACAGCTGATCATTAACTATCATTAAACATCTGGTGCAAGCCAGATGTTAAACCTCTGAAATTGGGCCCCAGTGTGAGTATTTATATTACAGGAATTGGCATCTGCTGAAATCAGGGCTCTTGCCCTGCCCCCCGGAGAACTGATTTATCAGCATACCATACCTTTGGAAATGCATAATCCAGTAAATACTCATTAACTGGTACTCATGCTGGACAATAGTTTACTGATGAGTCCTGAACAGTTTGAAAAGCCAGTTAATGCCTGTTTTAGTTTCCTATGGCTGCTGTACCACAAACTTGGCAGCTTAAAACAATTGAAACTTGTTCTCTCAGCATTCTGGGGGCCTGAAGTCCAAACTTAGTATCACTGGGCTGAATTCAAAGTCTTGGCAGGACTGCGCTTCCTCCAAAGGCTCAAGGAGTAATTCTGTTCCTCTTCTGGCTTCTGCCGGCTGCTGACATTCCTTGGATTTTGGCCGCATCACTTTAGTCTTCAAGGCCAGCATCTTCAAATTTCTGTCTGCTCTATTTCTACATTGCCCCCCCCCTCTCTGTGCGTGTGTGTGTGTGTGTGAGAGAGAGAGAGAGAGTGAGAGAGAGAGAGAGAGAGAGAGAGAGAGAGAAAGAGATCTCACTCTCTGATAAAGACACTTATGATTGCATTTAGGGTCCACCCAGAAAGAAAATCCAGGATAATCTCCATCTCAAGCTCTTTAATTTAATCTCCTCTGCAAAGACCCCCCCCACCCCCCCACCCCCACACACACACTACAAATTAGTAGCATTT